>JARHVA010001815.1:2485000-2720000 GCA_037957365.1 Torreya grandis
TTACTTTCTTGAATGAATGCAGTTATATTTTGTTTCATATGATGTTAGTGATCAATAACTAATAGATGTTACATGCTTATTTTATGGTTAACATACTTAGTGTGTTATATTTGGATCACTAATTAGATGTTCGTGGTGAAATCTAATGAAATAATATGTGGAAATAAATTTAAAAAAATTATTACTTTATTCTAATAAATTCCAATAAGGATGTTATAGTTATCAACCAATTAAGAATAACAAAACAAACAAATAAATAAACACAAAAACAAAGCCAAGATAAAAATTTAGTCAATAAGTAATTAAAATAAATGAAGCTAACAACAAAATCAAGGAAAAATAAAATAAAATCAAGCTAAATCAATGCAATAAACAACCTAAAGTAAGGCATAATAAATAAAGAAACAAGTTAAACCAAAAGCAAGAAATAATTAAGCTAAAGGAAGATCAATAGACAACCTAAGCTAAGGCATAATGAACAAACAAATATAACTCAAGTAATTAATATAAATAAACTAATAATCAATGAAAAGTAAAAAAGTAAAAAAATAATCTAAATCAAATAATTAATCTAATGAAAATGAATAAAAAACTAATCTAAATCAAATAACTAATCTAACTATTTGTGCATGTGTAATATGAGTTTTACGCTCAACATAAAAGGTTTCCCCTAGGAAAATGGAAATGGTCATGATGAAATCCATGAGAACACTTTAGTTATACCAATCAACTAGGAGATGTACATCCTGAGTAGTATGGATACAATTTGAATTGCCTAATGTTGAAGGCATGTTTAGAAGTTTTCTAGAATATATCCATGTTTTTTGTTTTTCTAGGCATTTCAACTCAGTGGAGAATTATAAGACACATAATGGGATAACTCATAAAATGGTGAGAGTGTTACTTAAATTTATTTCAAAACATTGAGAGCATGGGAAAAGGGGATTCATTAATACACCTATTTCAAATGCACAATGCACACAAAAGTGAATCATAAAATGGTGAGAGCATTTATTAAAATTCATCACAAAACAACAAGAGCATTAGAAAAGGGATGATTGAGCTGGCCTTAATATAAATTGAGCACTACCTACATAGTCCCAAAGGACCTCTTGTGAATCTAGTTTTACCTTACAATAGAGGATTTGACTAGGTACCAATAAGTTCATGAATAGGCAAATGGCAATGTACAAAATAGTGATGTAGAAATATGGGTAAAATGGGTTACTCCTAGAATATATGAAATAATGATAAGGGTCTATGATAGTAATTTTACCAAAGGTGGTTAGAATCAGTAGCATAGGAAATGATATAGAACATGAAAAAATTAAGGATGCAATTTCCAAACCACTATCATACTTCTCCAAGATACTTTCTTGATCTAAAATAATGTGTTCAAATAATCACAAGACTGAATCAACAACTAAAAATTCCTCTGAATCTAATCACAAAAGTGACCTAAGTACCAATAGATCAAAACCAAGGCAAAAAATGGTAAGTAGGGGAGGGTGAACAACTTAGACTAGTAGGGAAGGTATAGGAGGAATGATATATGGTATGTTATAAGGAAGGTCATATTACAGTATAATTTCAATGATCCTCATAGACAATACATTAGGTCTCTCAAGTAAAATAATGCTTGAGATATATTATGTTCATGTGTTTATCAATTTAATCTCCTTTTAGCATAGTCAACCTATATTATTCAAAGCCATAATTAGCGATAATCACATAAGGTCCTATCCAATTAGGCTTTAACTTGTCTTTCTTCCTTTTCTTAACAGTGGTGTTCTTCTAATTTTATTTGAGGACAAAATCACCAAGCTTGAACTCTTTATGATTCACATGCCTATTATATTGACCACATAATTGGTTTTGGTATAATTAAAGTCTATTCATAGTGGCCATGCATTTTTCATCCAATAGTTCCAGCTCTTGCAGATAAGTTACTTTGTAATCCTTGTCATTAAAGATGTGTTTCAATGAGATGCACAAAGAAGGCAACTTGACCTCAATGGGAAGAATGGCCTTAGTTATATAAATAAAAGAATATAGTGTGGTTTTTTTTGGAGTGTGATAATTAGTATGGTAGTCCTAGAGGGTGTGAATGACTTGTAAGTGTCAATCAAGGCTAGCATCATTTATAATCTTCTTAAGAATATTTATAATAGTTTTGTTAGATGCCTCTACTTGGCCATTACCCTACAGTTAATATGCAGTGGAAAAATGTTGAGTAATGTTAAAATAATCATAAAGTGCTTTGACATCCTTATTTTTAAATGAACTACCATTATAAGATATAATGTCATATGGGAAACTATAAAAAAATGAGATAGTTGAAGATGAATTTGGAAATTTGTTTACCTGTCATGTAAGTGAGGGGTATAGATTCAACCCACTTAATGAAGTACTTAGTGGTGATAAGGATATGCTTATGGATATCTAAGGAAGTAAGGTTAATATTCCCTATAATATTAATTCCCCACATTAAAAATGGACATGGTGTGATCATTGGCTTGAGTGTTCATGCTAGATCATGGATCAAATTTGCATGCCTCTGACATTTTTTAAATATTTCAACATAAGCATCTACATCTTCTTTCATGGTTGGCCAATAGTAACTAATACATAAGAAATTTTTGGCAAGGACAACCTAGCTGGTATGGCCCCTACAAACTCCTTCATAAAATTCCCTCAATGTTAATCTAGATTTTTCTAAATTTAAACAATGAAGTGGAGTTTCATCAAAGCTTCTTAGGTAAATTATAGGTCCAAGTAAGGTATAGTGAGAGGCTTGGTGTGTTAAGGCCTTTTATTTATTATGTGAAAGGTATGGTGGAAGGACTTGGTCATAGAGGTAATTATATAGTTTAGAATACCAAATAGAATTAGGACCAATAATATCAAAGATCATTTCAATAGCCAAGGGCTTATGAAAAGGCAATAGAAGATGTTCAATGAGGAACCAGTAGTCTTTGGCCCTATCTGTGTTAAGGATCAAAGAAATAATTATAACCATGGTATCTGTTATCATGTTATTAGCCCAAGGAATGTGTTAAAATTGAATGTGAGCAATATACTACTTGAGAGTGTCCACCATGTATTTATAAGGTACCATCTTGTTATGTTTGGTTTGGAATTGGTTTGTAACCTAATTAATGATAAGTTTTGAATTGTTATAAACCAATAGAAGTTAAATGTTCTATTATACTACTAGATAAATCCCTATAATGAGTGCTTCATACTCAACCATATTAATGTTATAAGGAAAGATTATATAGAATAATTTGGGAATGATATCCTCCTATGGTGTTACAAACAAAAATCTATCTCTTGACCCATGTGATGTGAAAGAACTATAAAAATAAAGCTTCCATTATTGCTCTTCAAGAGGTGCTTCTACTATGATTATAATGGAATCATCTATAAATACAAAAGTAAGTGGTTGAGTATTTGGTATTGGAGCTTCAACAATTTGATCTAAAAGTACATGTACCTTTATGATCTTTGACAGATTCAATCAAAAACTCACTCAGAGGCATGATCCACTTATCCATGTAGCCCTATAAAGCTATTTTTGATAGTAGATACTTGAGTGGATATACTTTGGTAATGATTTTGGTCATATTGTTGAGTATGTAACATAACTTATGGGCTAAAAAGACCATAGCTAAACAAGTTTTTTCAATGTGCATATAATTATGTCCATATGTTATCAATGGTAAATAGGTCAAGAGAATGGATTTCCTAGTGTATGTGGTATTAAAATAGGAGGATTGTCCAAGTATTCTTTTAGGTTCTCAAAGGCCTTCTAGTAATATTCATTCCATGAAAAGGTAGTGCCTTTCCTCAATAAATGAGTGAATGGGTGGCATTTATCGACCAATTTTGAAATGAAATGTCTGATATACTATATTTTTCCCTATAAACCATGGAGATTCTTCAAAGTAAAATATGGTGGCATCTTAGTAATGGCCTAAACCTTGGTAGGATCAACTTCAATGCCTCAGTGAGAGAGAATAAAGCCTAATAGTTTACTTGAAGTAACAATAAAGACACACTTCTAAGGATTAAGCCAAACCTTGCACTCATGAAGCCTTTAGAATATTTTTCATAGTATGACTGGATGGTCTACACGTGTCTTAGATTTACCCAATATATATTTGACATAGTCTTCGATAATATCATCCACCATATCATGTAATATAACAATCATAGCCCTTTGGTATGTTTCCCCTACAATTTTTAGGCTAAAAGGTATGACCTAATAAAAAAAGAATTCTCCAAGGAGTGGTGAATATTATCTTGTGTTGGTCCTCTAGTGAAATCTTGATCTCTTTATATCACAAAAATCCATCCATGAGGGAAAAAATTTCATACCCAACTATGGAGTCAACAATCATGTCAATATTCAACAAAGGAAAGTCATCCTTTAGGTAGACCTTATTAATGTCTTAAAAATTAGTGCACAATTGGATACCCTCTAGATTTTTTCTAGGTAGCACAATATTGGAGATCTACTCTAAATAATCAATAGGTATAATACATCCCAAATATAAGAGTTTCTCCAATTATTTATTGAACAATATAGAAATGTGAGGATGCATTTTCCTCAGTTTCTACTTAATTAGCTTATCATGTAGAAGAACTCAAAGGTGATGTAGAACTAATGATGGATCCAAACTTTTCATATCAAAATAAGCCCATGAAAAAATGTCTATAAAATCTCTTAAAATAGATATAATAACTTCATGTTCCTCCTCGGTGAGCGAGGCACCTAGTTTTATCCACTTGGGATCATTTAGAGTCCCAATGTTGACTTCTAAAGTATCCTTTACAAGGAGAGTAGAGCCATCTTCTAGGAGAGTCAGCCAATATGTAAACTTGTTGGTAATGGTAGAGTCCTCTAGTCAAATTGGTCCTTCAGTTTCCCCCAAATAGGATGAATATTAATCTCCTAATAGTTTCAAGGTCCATGTAACAAACACTTTAGGACACTCAAATAATTTTCTCAAAAGCATGTTGCTTTTCTATACTGAGTCTGGACCCAAAGGTGAGTTTGTTGTTGGTGGCCTCCAAAGATTCATTTAAGGGTAAAAATCCCATTCTAGTGGTGCCCTAAATAGGT
Source organism: Torreya grandis (assembly GCA_037957365.1). Classification (NCBI taxonomy): domain Eukaryota; kingdom Viridiplantae; phylum Streptophyta; class Pinopsida; order Cupressales; family Taxaceae; genus Torreya; species Torreya grandis. The sequence continues at coordinate 2,490,129 of JARHVA010001815.1, forward strand.
TTTCACTAAGAGAATGGCCTTTTTATTTACTTTTTCCTTGGTCTAAAATTGACTCAAAGATATTTTCACTTTAGGACCTCAATGTTTTATTTTTTTGTTTTTGGATAAGGGTGGTCACTCTCTCTTTGAAATAGGAAGTTGGATCTAATTTGATAGATAATCCTTGCCTATAATCTCCCAAAGTAACATCATCTATCAGGCCCAAAAAATCACAAAAGACCTCATCATTCTCAAACATGTCTAGAGGTATTATGGATTCTTGTTGGTCCTAGTCTATATGTTAAGGGTTATAAAGGGTAAGTAGGGAATGACAGATTAATGGCATGATGGTAAAAATGGTGTAGGGGTCAAATAGGTTGGTATTGGATAGGTCTTCATATATGTTATGATAAAAATATGATTTGATATTGACATCATCATCACTAGTTGGTAGTGTAGGAACATAAATAATATAGGTGAGGTCACTCACAGATAGTTTAAATCCAATATTATGAGTTCCTTTGTATTTAGTTATAGATATAGGCTCAATAGTTCCCTATTAATTATCCACTAATCCTTTGCCTTTATATTCTTGGTTAATATGAAGCATGAGTGGGTGTAGAAGCATGCACTTGGACTGGGTTTGGGTTCTGACTTGGGCCTAAATTTTAGTTTTGGCTCTAGTTTTAGTTTTGGTTTAAAGAGGATAATTTGATAATACCTTTATTAATAAGGGAATTTTATATATATATACTTTATCAATGATATCCTTGAATGTGTGAGCACACTAATGCTCTAGGTGATAAGTTATTTCACTGTGTAAATTTTTGGTAAACATAACAACCTATTATTTATCCAGTAAATTATTGAGGAGATAACAAGCACTCTCCACTGTTGAAAGTAACTCACAAAGATCTCAAAAACCTTCTTGGCCTAACTAAAATCAAATACCCAAATCTCATACTTGAGATTTTAGGAGAAATATTGTACAAATTTATTTGAATGGTCATCAAAATTAGATATCAAATTATTTATCAACTTAATAAGCCACTCCAAGGCTTATCCAATTAAAATTTGGGGAGATAAAATAATTAGGTAGATGTCACTATAGGACACTAGCTGGCAAGAATAAATAACTCTTTTAAATTTTCCCTAAGGTCTCCTTTACCCTTGTATTTTTCAAAATTTGGTGGTTCATAGCCTGGAGGAAATGGTATTTAGAGGTACACCATATGAAATGGATATGATCACACTTTATCCAATTTGAAATTATTGGTCTACTTTCAAATTGATCAATAATTATGAATGATTTTATGGTGTACTTGACCCACAATAGTTCAAATTCGGATACACATGTAGGTTATTCACTATGTTCTACAAATGGTCTTGGGTAAAAGCCATAATCTCTTTTTTAATGGATATGACATTGAACATGTTGTCAATTGACATATTTTGGAAAAATGGGTCTACATTCAGACTATTATGGCTTGAAGAGTCAATCTACACCCCTTTTGAAGGAGTCAATTTTATAAGTGGGGTGTTTGAAAAGTCCATATTGTTGAAATTTTGTGATAAATTAAGATATGTCTGATATGCCTACTGTATTTATGTGAATTGGTCAGCCATTAGACCCTTTGCTTTTATAATCACATTAGGATTTTGGTTAGGCATTGAAATGAGTGCCTGATGGTAGCTAGTTAAGGCCATTCAATCAGCCTAACTCAAGGTATATTACTAGGATCTCTAGCTAAATTAGGTAGACTTTCATGGGAAAAGTCTATTAGGCCTACCTCTATAGCCTTGACTAAAATCTCATCCTTGTTATCAAGTAAGTGATGATTAAACAAGTATATGTCATAAATTTTTGACATGATTACATTATAGGGTTACCGTTTGACTTGCTCGATGATGGGTGGCACATTAGCAAGGTATTGGGTTGTTTGTTCTTGTTCTTAGCTTGGATAAAGAGGTCAATTAACTAGGTATTGTTCTTGTGGGTCATATTATTATTATTATGTATATTGAGTAGTATAAGAAGTATATGGATTTGTCTCAAAAACTACATCATCACCATATGGGTCTTGAACTAAAGGGTCATTCATGACTATGTTCTCATAATATGGATTATACATGATCCTACTACATGTATAATGCGGCATATCCAAATCTATAGCTAACTTATCTCAAAGAAAAATTTTAATATTTGAAAGTGATAGAAACATGGTCTAAAAATATTAGTCCCTTATTATAAATGTATTTAAACTTGTCCTATAAATAAAACTTGGTATATTATTGCAAATGATTTAAACTTTGCCTAGTAAGGATGCCTTCCTGAAAACTAACAATCAAAATTTGGTCTAAAATATCACAAACACTCTAAGGTCCCTTTGAATAAATGGTAAACAAAAGGAAAAATTGGATCTTGGTCTTGGAAAGTGTTCTAAATAAACATGAATCTTGAAATGGGGAATGTGAGATTTGAACTACACAAATAAACTAAGATCTAGAACTAGGCACATGAAATAAGTCTTCAGCAAGGTGTTTTGAAAAAATTAATCTAGGTTTGACAATGAAACAAAATGTGCTAGTTCTTTGTCTAATGTCACAAAGTTAGACTTGGAAAGGGAAAAAATAGAGCTAAATCATGAAAACAATATTAGGTATTTGGACAATTCCACAAAGCTAAACTTGGAAAGGAACAAATTAGGTCTACAATGTGAAACCAATGATAGGTCTTTAGCTAACATCACAAAGCTAGACTTTGAAAACTTTAAAATCAATCTAACTCTAAGATAAATGGTTTGAAATGCTTGATATAGACACATGGATCAATCTAGGTACATATAATTAAGACAAAATTAACCTTGACACAAAGAACTTAATCTAAGCATGTGTCTGAAACTAATTGGGAAAGTCAATCTCAAGTAACAAACTAAGAGCAATGAGTAAAGCATTCAAACCCAAGTGATGATCAAGGATAAAATGTAAAATACTCATGCTTAGAGTTATACTTTAAGAATGAGTTTTGACCCTAGTTTTAGATGATAAATTGGTTTGACACACACAAAAGTAAATGATTCCTAAGTTTAGGTAAAAGTCTTGAAATCAAGTGAAAAATCAATCCAAGTTGCACAATCCAAGTATAAAAGGTGAATTCCTAAACCCACATTAGACAAGACTTTTCCATGATTTTGGATCTATTATTTACAAGATGAATTTTTAACTTGGTATAAAAGACTCAGATTTTCAAATGAATAATGGCCTAGACTTGAATCGGTAGCATAATGACACCTTTCAGAACAAAGGTACAAAAATAGTTTTGGATTTGGTTTTGAATAAAGGTAAATGTATTATAACAAATTTGGTAGCATAATAATGTCTCTTTGAACAAGTGCAGACAAATGGTTTTAAAAATATTTATGTCAAATATTTTGAGTAATTTAGACAATGTAACACTTCTTGACTCAAAGTGATGGTAGTAACATGTGTTTTATTTTGAATTTTTTGAATAATTTTGGATTTTGTTTTGACATAAAAATAATTTTATACCCTAAAAAAATGCAAGTAAAATAATAATAAAATAATCTAAGTGCACATCCTACCATAAAAAATGACAAGGTTGAATTGTCTCTGCCAAAGTTTCCACCAATATACCAATGCTCACAAGGAATTAATTGTTAATATAAAAAATTAAGAATTTATGTAGGTAGAGTGCTATAATCCATTATATATCTCTCAAGAATTGATACATGAAAATAACTAAGAGTGTTGAAGTAACTCAACATCTGGCTAGATATTCCATGGTAAGTGTGGTTGATCTAAATCTAATTGTTTTGATGCATTCTAGATTTTCCACACATGTGGATAACATGAGGGAGTAATCACATCATTTTTATGGTTACCTCTTATATTTTTATGACATTCTCTATTTCGTTGCATAATAAATTCATGTCTATTCTTAGTGAATTCTGATGTCTAGTACATGTAAGCTCTAAAGACCCACTAGGTTGGTCATGCTAACCACTCACCATTATGCCATATAATAACATGCCTAATTTTTATACCCAATCATGGAATGGTGTTGGAATTATGTTTGGAGATAAAACCCCAAGTCAAATTCTTCCTATATAAATTGTGAGGAGGCTATGAACTCCTGCTCACAATCCAATGTAGAAAAATAAATAAATAAAAATGGAAGAACTTTAGGGTTATTTTTGAGTCACCCAAGTCACTCAGAGCTTGGGGAAATCATACATGACTTTTATTCACTTCTAAGACTCAATCAAACATGAAAAAATGATGGATGTTTTATCACCCAATTTCCATAATAGGGATGGGGGGAGAGCATACATGAAAACTTTTACTAAAATGAAACTACTTTAGGAAAAGAAACTAAGTACTTTTATAAAAATGGAAAGAAAAAAGAAAAATCTCTTAAGAGCACCAATCTAATGTTTTTTTAATTTTTAATCACTCAAAAAAATGTGAAGTGAAGTTTGGCCTTTGTGTTTGAACTTGTAACTTTGAAAAACAAAAAGTAAAGTTGTTTTGCAAGTGATTTTTAAGCACCAAAAAGATAAATGTGAATAATTTTAAAGTGATTAAAACCTTCCCTTTTGACCTATTTTCTTGTAATAAATGTTATGGTATTCACTTGTGTTTTTTTAAAATGGTTAGTCCAAAAATAAATTTCAATTTTGAAGCTCTCATGTTTTTGAGATAGGGTAAAGTGGCCATTTATCGAATAAGATGAAGTCACCATTTTCTTGCAAAAATAATACATATAAAGCATAGTTTTGGTGAAATCACCATTTATTAGGCATGAATTCATTTATTAGATTAATAAAATTAATTATTTTCCTTAATAAATCATGAAAACATCGAGGATAGTTACTTGATGAAGTCACCATCTCCTCTAGATAAATTTGTCATTTCCAAAAATAAATGCCATAGGTCAAAGTCATTAAAATGTAGAGGGTGAAGTCATTTTTATATCAAAGTCATCAAAACCTTATGGTGAAGTCACCATTTGTTTATATTAAAATATCAATGACAAAGTATAATCATTAGTGATGCAAAACAGTCAGTAGGGTATCAAAATAAACATATAGTATCAAACTAGGATGCATCCACCCAATAGTATAAGTGATAAAATTTAGTATTAAAATATAAAAAACTAGACCCATATAGGCGGCCCAACAAAGCAAAAAAGAAATAGAACCATAACACACATATCCTACCACCCAAAATAGAGGTGGCACAAAAGTATATAAACTATATTAATCTATCATTAGACACCCTCAAATATATATTAAACCCATGTCAATGTCCTCAAAATAATAGATAACCATAGGTCTCGCTGTATAGTTCATCTTCGAACCAAGTCTCAACTACTCTAAGCTAGCAATCAAACTTCTTCAATAAGGATTTCATATTATTAGACCTAACATACTCCAACACCTCATCCACTTTTTTATTACCACCCTTTTTAATGAGCTTCTCCAATTTTCAAGTAAAGATATTCACATTATCTTCAATCAATTTCTATACTTCATTTTGATCTTTAGTGTTGTGTACCAGGGAGGGGACAATGGGGGGAATTAGGTCACATAATATCCTTATCATGATAAAATAGATCAATTTACATGTCTAAAGGGGAAATATATTCCTCAACTTCCTTTATCACATTAACATTACTATACACATTAACATTCTATAGATCCTGAATCATATCATTTTTGGTAACAAGCCAACTGTCCACATCATTCTTGTTTGATTTCAAAGAATTAACCTATTCCTAAACTAGGTCATTTTCCTGATCAAAATATTAATCTTTGATGCACTCCCATTCATGTTCTATGATATTCACCTAGGCACTCAAACCATGAAAAACTCCCCAGTCTGGGTGGGGACTCAACTTAAGATAACTACCCATATCAATCAAGAACTTAGACGTGATCTTAAGCATCCTAGACCTTAATAACTTCTCTAGTTGTACTTTTGGCACCTTCAACTAGAGAAATATTTTTAAATAAATAATGTGAATGATGACTTCAATAGTGAATTCCATAAGTACCCTAAACTTAGATTTAAAAACCTCTAAGTTCCTTTTCTTCCATATAAACCACAAAATTTCAATTGAGAAAATAATCCAAAACTAATGGAAAAAATGATGGACCTTTTTTTAGGACAAACATAACCAAAATAAATATTCAATCATCTAATCTCATAATAAAAAATAATAGCCTAGCCTTTGAGGCAACATTTATAGATATTATAAGTATAAGGACAAGAGAGAAAAAAGATGTTCAATAATTTCACAATCACTACAAAAGGAATAATAGGGATGCCCAAAACCACTTTTAACTAGAATAGTACCAACAACAAGTTTATTATATATCAAAATCCATAAAAAATAAGACTTTTTGGGTTCAATATAAGATGACCATATAACATCAAACCTAAAGGACCAGGAACGAAGGAGATCACACACATTCCAAATATGATTAAGGGTAAGATAAAGGACTTTGGAAAAAGAGAGTTTATTGTATAGCATTTGATTATAGAAATAAAAAAGAGATGGACCCTTCAACCATTTAACACTTTCCCAAAATTTAACTTCCTCATCCATAAAAGAAACATCATTATTCCCCTAGAGTGATTTTTTAAAGATAGTAAATATTCTACATTCAGTAGCTAGGATTTGAAATTTGACTCTAATTTTTTGACTAGACACCCCAAGCATTCTATGAGAAAATATATTTAAAATTCCTCAAACCATTAGTGAACCACTCAAAATTAAAACAACCCCTAGTGAGTGCAAGAGGCCTTCTATTGACACATAGATTCTACCAAATGGATTTATAACCCTGGAATCATATCCCAAACTAATTGAAGATGTGTTTAGTAGTGATAAAAGGTTTTAAAAAATCCTAAGTAGACCAAATAGAATTAAATATTGGTGAACTAACAACTTTGATAGAGAAGGGACGAAGAAGAAGATTTGTAACGTTAAAAACTTTCTAATTTGTTTTTTCTATAGCAAATCCATGAAAAATATTATTTATGACTAAAACATTGCAAGTATCTTCACCTTTAAATTCTTTGATTATCCATTTGACCATAAGGGTAATGCCTTGGATCCTTAGATCTTACAAGCCAAGTCCCCTAATATGTTTAAGCTTGGAGAAGAATTACTAAGAAATAATGTGTCTTTTTTTCCCACCTTTGACATCAGACCACATGAAATCTATTATAATCTTGTGTAGCAAATTGATATGAGTTTTTCTAAAAATCCAACAAGAAGAATAATATGTGTTATATGAGGCAAGAACTTTTTGGCAGACTCGAATCCTTCTAGGTAGGGAAAGTAGGTGACCCTACCATTTTTCTATCTTCTTTTTTATTTTAACAAAGATCCATTCCCACATGAGCTTGAATAAGGGGTAAGAGAAAAATTAATAACCAAATATCTAACCAATTAATTAGGCCCTTTTCATTCCTATCTAAATGATGTGAGCCAATCTATAGAAGTATCCTACCACCCCAGCATACAAGATTTATGCATAGTAACTTTAGATCAAGAATTGGAACAATAGATATGAAACCTTGTGGTAACTTGGGTTAAGTTGTTTTCTCAAGTTTGAAAAAAAGAGTAGTATCATCTATAAATAATACATCAATCAATTCATATTCATTATTCAGAGATATTCCTTTTACTAGACAACCCACTTTTGAGCATCTTAGTAGATAATTCAAGGATTTGGTAGCCAGTAAAAATAAAGAAGGGGCAAGAGGGAAACCTTTTATGATGTACTACTGAAGATCAATTGAATTTGTCAGCTCCCCATTCACTTTAATAACAATAGAGACATACTTGAATAGAACATGTAACATTATTCATATTTTTTCTTGAAAAATAAAGGCTCTTAAAATCCTTTCAATGAAGTGCCATTCAATTCTATCATAGGATTTTTTAGAATCAAGTAAAATAATTCCCACATCTTATCTAGAATCATAGGCCCAATACATTGCTTCCCAACTAGTTATAATATTATCCAAAATGTATCTTTTTTTGACAAAACTAGCCTGGGTTTCAGAATCAATAGAGGGAAGGATAGAAGAGAGCCTTTTAGCCAAAATTTTATTAGAGACATTTAGGAGTGTAATTTGTCTCTAGTTTTTGACTGAATTGGGGTCCCCTTCGTTAGGTATGAGCTTAATAACACCTTTGTTTATATCAAGGTCTAAGGAACCTACAAAAATAGCTTCTTTATAAACCTCAAGACAATCCTTGGCCATCCAATCCTTATTAGCTTTATATAATTTGGTAGGGAAACCATAAATACCTAGATATTTATTATTCTTACACAAATAAATTGTATCTTTAATTTCATCAAGTGTAATAGCCTCATCTAGGAGACTAGATTATATCTTTGAAACTTTCTTTAGGATATAGAGATCACAAATAGCCCTATTCTTCTCAATAAATGTGTTGGATCATCAGAAAAAAATAGGTTGGAGTTGAAATTAAAGAATGCTTCGTTGATAATACTTGAGTCATGAGAAAGGTTACCTTAGAACTCAATACCAGAGATTTTTCTCCTCTAGTTTTTGGTTTTCAAGAACTGAAAGAAAAATTTAGACCCCTTGTCACCAAGTTTAATCCAATTTAGATAGTAACAAATATGTGTTCCCCTAGTAAGGTAGCATTGATATTGTCTGACTTGGTGTTTTAGAGAATTAAGATCATCCACATGTATACCAATAGAAGGATCAAGTTGTAGTGAAATTTAAGCCCAAATTAGTTTTTCCTAGGTGATCCTAGCAACTTTCTTGTATAATTTAGCCTGAAACTAACCATAAGTTCTTATAAAATTCTTAGAAAATTCCATACTAGAGTTCCACTATACAATGTTATAACGAGAGTTGCATGAGATTAACCTTAAATTAAAAGAAGAACAAATTCCATCCATATAGACACGATCATTTAGGTGAGAGACATTAAACTTATAGATCCATTTGAAAGAATAATTTTTTTCAACATCAGTACTCAAAGAGAGACCAATTTCAAGGGGATGGTGGTCAAAAATGGTGAAGGGAAAAACATTTACCACATTTCCAACATTATTTGGGGTCACTTGAAAGGAATATCTATTCAAGTAAAATATGTCAAGTCTAGAGTATTATACTTTTTTATTTCTCTAATTGTTACACTAGGTATACCAAATACCTTTGCTTTGATTTCTACCTTTCTATAGCAAATCAATAAGTCTATACATTTTCTTGAATTTGAACAAGAAGAAGAGCTCATTAACTTTCCAAAATTGAGGATCACCTCCAATTTTATCTTCTTTTTCCTCTACCGTGTTAAATTCACATCTAAAGATATGGGGGACACTTTTTAGGTTGGTTGCAAGCTAGTTCCATAACTCAAATCTTTCTCTATAATCATTAGAAGCATATATATTACACAAACCAAAGAATTGTTTTTGTTTTTCTAGTAACACCCAAATAACTCTATTACAAGGACAAAAGCCATGATCAATAATAAACTCCTTCCACTAAATTTTTACCAATATGGAGGCCTCCCCTAAGTTTTTACCAATATGGAGGCCCTTCATTTACCTCTTTGGTGATTGGTAAAAAATTGAGCTATATTGGTCTAGATGAATTTAGGTACTAAGGAGAGTTGGGAGCCCATAGCCTTAACTTCTTGAAGACACAAAAATTCCACCTTGTCTTTGGAATGCCTGAATTATCTCACAATGAGTTTTCTATGAGGGGATTCCAAGCCCCTAACATTAAAACTTACAATCCACATAAAAAAAGATGAGTGGGGGGGATCATTTAGACTAACTTTTTAGCTTTTCCCCACTATTATACATTCTTTTGAAATAGTCTAACACCTTATTCTCTTTTAATTTCCTCTTAATAGTTGAATTACGAATACTAAGGGGGTAACTTTATATTTTTTTATGTCAATTATAGGATCGTGATCATTAAGGGTAGAGGTAGTGTCAGTCTTGAGTCTTTTACCACCACTTTTAGGCTTCCAATTTTTTGAAACATTTGGCTCCCTGAGAGATAAATGCCCAATCACCTTAGTATCTAGACTAGAAATAGAATTACTATGCTTCTTTTTCTCTAGAGAGATCAACATGGGGAAGGGATCCTCATCCTTTTCCATGTGACTAAAGGAGGGCATTTTGCTAGGGTTAAAGATATTAAAAATAGGAGGTTCAACTAATATAACCAGATATTCATTTGAGGGAGAATCCTTGAGTTATGAGTCTAAAATTCCAATGGAATCATCTTCTCAATAAAAGTATCTTTCAAGTCATTAGGAAAGTAGTTGTTCAATTCAAACATACAAGTCATCATGTCAATAGAGGGTGATGGGGAGCTATAATACTGGGAAGAGCATTGAGTCATATATTTATCTAAATCTAAAGTAGACATTAGAGCATTTTCCCCTAGTGGCTCCTTAGGGGAGTAATTTCATTATATATGTTCATTATTAAACACGGGATTTTCAAATACTTTTAGATCATTAGTTGGAAGAGAACACATCACACATTTTTCAGTTTACAACACCTAGCCTTTTTGTTTATTATGGAAATCCTCCTTGTTAACCAATAAAGGATAATTAGTTTTGAGATGTTTTCTTTTTTACCAAAAAACAAGCATTTAAGCCTCCCAACCCTTTGATAGAATAAATATGGGATATCTCTTTGATTTTATCATTAAGGGATTAAGGGAAAACCTCTATAGGTTATAGGGATATCAGAACCCTAGCATTCATCTGAGATAAAGATCTTCTAATGTCCTCAATTTTAATGACATCTATAAGGGACTTCAAATATTGAGGTAGGAAATTCCAAAGATGAATAGGGACATTTTAAATCTCCACCCATCTAGGTGCACTTTTAAATATAAGGTCATTATAGTCTATATGAGGGTCCCATGAGACTACCTTAAACAAAGATTGACCAACACTCCACAAGGGTTAAATGATGGCCCTTATCTACACATTATTTTTTTAAAATAAAATCATAAAAATCCCTTTCTGAACCATTCTACAAAAGCTAATGTAGATACCCAGTTTATTAACCCACATAGAATTGAGCCAATTATCAAATAAATTTATAGAAGGGAGAGAGTTTTTGTTTAAATGAAAAAAAAAACTCTAACATTATTTAACCTAATTTCTTCCTACTACAAGTATTTTTCCATAAAAGCATTAAGAAACATAGTTAGGGTTTTCTTAGGTTAAGGGTGCTTATCGATTTGGGCCACATCCTACTCTTGTTATCCATGCTCAACTTTAATGGCATGGTTGATAAGGAATTTTGTGTCATCTATGTGATTTATTACTTCTTCTTGATGTAAAACCTCACTGAACAACTTCTTCGATGCTCTGATTTCTCCTTCTCCCACCTCAGCCAAAAATGAAATACTATCCTTGAGATTTCAATTTTTAATAGACCCTAGAGGACCAACTAGCTCATTAAAATCACCATCTTCTTCACTCATTGCATGTTCATGACCATTTTTTTTATTGTTTCCATAAACATATGTGATTAATACCATAACCCTCTAAATTCCAAAGGCCATGGGCATAAAAATCTAGGAGGGGGGACATGGGATGGTATGAGGCACATAAGGAAAATGTAAACAAAAACAATAAACTAACACCACAAACCAAAAAAATAGAAAAAATAACCATAAGCACTAAGGTAATAAGACCACCATGGGCACCATAGGAAGAAACATAAAAATAAAGGAAGCAAAAGTAACCAAGGTAAGCAACCAAGAGAAAGCTTGGAACACCATCAATGAAAGATGACTCTTCATATCCTCATTGTAGAGATCAAAGCTTCTCAAACTTGAATCCCAAAGTCACCATTTTATTAAAAAACATAGTTGAAAATATAACTAAAGAAACTAGTGAAGTCATCGATTAGTGGTGGCAAAGTTGATGAAATGTATTCAAACAAGAACATAGGATTTTAAAATCAAAAAATCTAAAGAGTAAAGTTACAAGTGAACTTTTCTTGGATTTTAAAGGTCCAATATCACTTATTTAGCGCATATGGGGTGTGTAGTCCCACTGGGTGTGCTATTATGTAACATAATATTATGAAGGAGATTGTTAGCTTTCTCTTACTAGTGGAATTATAAATCCCCAATATAAAACACCTTAATGAAAGCAATAACTACTTTCCTAAGTACTTGAGTGAATAATAACATAATTAAGCACAAATACAACTAGGAAATAAATAAAACAAACTACCTTTTACCTCCTTTGTCAAATGATGCTTGTTTATTGGCATGTAAGTGTGTTGATGCTTGGCTTATGTGTCCAATGGAGTCCTTTGTCAATATGTTTGCCTTGCAAGAAACTCTCCTTATCCATTTATGGCTTGGATTGGATTGGCTTGGACAAATGAATATTTCTATAATCAATTTAACATTATAAAACTACACAAAGAGTCTTGTTAAATAATGGCCTTGGCACTTATATTTATAGGTTATATAACTAACCCTAACTCTAGTGTAGTTAGGTTATATTTACTTGTGGTTAGGTTAGAGAGGGGACAAGAAATTAATATTTGGGATAGAAATCCCATTTATTAAGCATGTTTCTCCATTTTTGAATTTAAAGTTTTAATGGAGATATTTCCAATTCCTTGACTTTGAGGATGATGGCATCATCATGACCTCAATTTTATTGAAATTTCCTTTTTATAAAATAAATATTCACTAACTGCACATGGAATTTTCACTTAAGAATTTAATTAGATTTTCTTAGTTAATTAATTTTTCTTAGGGTTTTTTCATTTTGGGAATTAGTTAAGTGCCTCACTTAATGGCTCAAAAGGCCAATTTGTCAATTTATTAGGTCAAAATTTGACTATGGATGAATCTATGGGAGGTTACTATTGCATATAGGATAATACCCTAAATAGGGATGCCTCAACATGATTATGGATAGTAATATATAATATGTAGATGAAATTGGTATATTTAATAATGTCTATGCTTAATTTGGATTACTTGGTAGAAATCAATCTAAAGTCCAGTCAGAACATGGTTGTGGCCAAAATGGCGTGTCTACAGATAGATCCTATCTATAAAAACATTTAGTCCCTCCATGATTTCCTATGTAAGTAAAGGTTCATACTTTAATTATTTATGTTTATATACTTTAATGCACATGTGAATTCATTCACATACACCCACCAAAGTAGAGACATTATTTACACACCTAATTTTCATATAATACCCTTTTCCATAGTGTATTTTCCATGTTTTTCCATACTTTCCACACTAATGTATCATTCATGATTTATCTTTCCCCATAATATCCCTCATTTATTCCTAAAACCTTCCAAATGCATCTAATTAATCTCTAAATATAGTTGTTATTTTCCCAAATCATAATTACACACATCCCTATATTACTACTTGAACCATGTGATATAATGTTTTGGGGGATGGGATCATTGGTCCCACTAATCCTACCTTTGGAAGGATTGATAGGCTTTCCAATCCCATCCTTTAGCATTTTATGAGTCCATTTTCTTTTATCCATGTTCCATTTTCCTTGATTGTCATATTATATCCTAAGTTGGCCTAATTGTGAATTATGTCTTAGAGCATCTTATTTATACCAAGCCATCCCAATACATTTGACATGCATGATAGTGAGTGAGTGAGAGAGAGAGGGGGGAGAGATGGAGGGAGGGAGGGAGGGAGTGATATCACCATTATTTTAATTCAATTTAAGTTAGTCTCAACCATTTATATATACATTCCTACACTTGTGATAGAGTCATATTTGTGCATTATCCTATAATACCAAAATAAGGTTTTAGGAATATTACAAGTAGATGTATCTTCACATCTAGGAAGAGGAGGTTCAAACCATTACTCAAGATTCCATTCCCACTACACATAATTAAATTGAGTTCTAATTCTATCCCATATGATATGTAGTTTCAAATCCCATAGTGATTTCCTAACCCATAACTATATTTTGTTATGATTTGATGGAAAAATAGGTCAATAAGAAGGAAGATGACATTATTTTTACATTTTTATCCATCATATAAAAAATCTATAAACAAATGTACATTCAAAATTTAGTGGTGCACAGACACATAAGAATTCATAATTTGATAGTTATCATAGGACATGTACATTGTAACATGACTTGATTTTTGATCAAAATAAGTGATCAAAAATCCCTCAAGGGGTATGAATGTCATAGGCACTGATCCTGATCCTACATAATAAAGGCCAAAATTTGACATAGATATAATTATATAGCTATATAGTCAAGATATTCATTTAAAATTTTAGAAATCATCAAGGTGTGATAATTCAATCATATTTGACCTCTTTTCAAGTTCAATTATCAATTTGGAATTTTTATTTTGTGTGTTTAGCCAGTATGGAATTTTTGAAAGTACTTTTATACATTGTTGAATATACTATATCTCCCTAGTACATTAGTTTTATCTTGTTTGAATTTATAAAATATTAAAGGATAAAACACATTTCTTAATTCACATTGGTATGATTTGAACAATTAAATAAGACATATTTTAATAAACATGTTACAATGGGGTGTATTTAATTGCATATATCTCCTATATCTAAACATGCCTTACCACATTTTATGCCATGCCAAATTTGCTTAAGTAAAATAAATTGTTAGAAATTCATTGGCTATAATTAATTAATGTGACACTTGATAGTACTTATGATCACATATCTTTTCATTACCAATATGATAAAATTTAAATTTTAAGAGATAAAACAACCAAAAATAAATTATAACATCCCAAGGTGGATATTATTGAATCTCAAAAACAACTTAAGTGTGTTCTAAAAAGTAATCTATTATTGATTATATCATTCATAAACTAAAATAACTTAAGAAATAAATAATTACCATTCCATCTCCCACAAATTTTGATTTCAATATCACATTTCAATGTATTAGATACACATTTAGTAGAAAATGATTCACTAAGAGCATCTCCTTATACTTATAAAAGAATAGAATCCATGTCTATGTATATTATATACTTTGATCAATATTATTGCATACATCTCATTGTGTATTAATAATTACTAATTAATATGAGATTCAATGCATATATCATTTATTGTATATTATGAATATTTTCATCACATGTTGTTTACATGGTACATTTACTTATTATTTTTTTACATTTACATTTACTTTACACATATCTTTAGGAAAAACACTTAGAAAATTAACTCCAAAACATGGATATCATATATATATCCACATGAACAAACATGTGAAACACATATTAAAACTTATATATATATATATATATATATATATATATATATATATATATATATATATATATATATATATATATATATATATATATAAGTTTTGATATGTGTTTCACATGTTTGTTCATGTGGATATATATATAAACTACTAATGTTTAATAAATAGTCAAAAAATGGGGTCATATGACCCAAGTACATCTCATACTATAAACACCTAAATTTGGTAACATCAAATTTGGTACACTTTTACATACTTGGAATTTTTGCACACTTTTCCCTATCCGTCTAACCACATATTATCTCAACCAACCTAATTTACTAGATGCACATATTTATGATCACCTTATTCTATTCAAGAACCTTCCAAAATATTGAATAAACTATCACCATATCTTGGAACACTAACTTTCAATCCCAGTTTAATATCTAAAAATGTCAGATAATTATAATTTTTTGTAGGGGTCTACCTATATCAAAAAATTATAAGAATATTTTGTTGGGTGAATATTTTGTCAATCAGCATACTAATGAACAAAATAGGTCTGATCAACCACAGTAGGAATATTGGTCAGCCAAATGTGTAGATTTACCACATCAAAAGGGGACTAATCTCTCCTCTCATCAAGGGGAGGTTCCATGTAGATATGCAAGAGCTATATATATATATATATATATATATATATATATATATACACACACACACACACACTCAAGGGTAGGATAAACCATCCATCTCTCTTTTTTTAGAGATGATGTGCACAAATCAAAGGAGAAATCCTGATGAAATGACAAAAAATGCTCCTCTTCTTTTAGAAGTGTTTTTCAGCAGACAAAAGGAATCCTTCTGGTGATAACAAGTAACTGTAATAGGGTGTAGTAACACGACAGGATGAAATGAGGCACAAAGTCTCCACTTTAACTACCAAAGAGTGAAATACGAAGAACGATGAGGGCACAAAGTCATCCCAAGGTTCTTTACAAAGAAATAGAAAATAAACACACACTAAAGACAATTATGACAGCACAAAGTCTGAAAGTAACTAGCTTTAGGACACCTTATTTGTCATCTCCACTAGCTCTACTTATTCAATTAAGTGGACAGAAAACATATTAAGGAAACAGAGATAAGAACAATTTCCCTAACTACCAAGCTATTCCAGCACAAAGTCTGAAAAGTCACTTGTTTTCTTATTCAAATAACAAAATATGATCAACAATTTGAGCTCAAAGTCTTAGTAATACCTTTCAATTTAGGTAGAGTTTAATTTCTGATAACAGAGAGAGATATTTTAAAATAATAAGAGAGAGTCCAATATATAGCCCTCCAAAAAAGACTTGGGAGCAGTAACACATCATGTTGCATTAAATTCTATCAAGAATATATGCTAGAATTGGGCATATTTACTCATTTGCTTTTCTCAATGTAGAGAAATGGGTCATGCCATTGAATGTTTATGTTCTCCAATCTCCATCTGGCAGTTTGCTTCTAGAAACATATCTTATTCATGGATATTTTTGGTCCTTCTTCATCAATACTCCTTTTCTAGCTATTGAATCAGGTCCTTGGTTCAATCAGATGTTGCTCTTTGGTCACTTTTTGCTGATCTCAATAATTGACACGGGCACGTTCTGCTGCAAAATAGGCGAGGACACTTGGCATCATCCATGGGACTCTAAGAGATGCTTATTGAAAGAAGCTTTAAAACTTGCAAGAAACTCAAGATGTGGATACAGACACTTGTTGCACTCCATGGAGTTACAATAGGACATGTGGCATCTTCCACTTGTCTATAGAAGCTTTAGAAACATTTTTGAAAGTCTTGTGGAAGAAAACACGTGGCAGTCTCCACTGAGCTTTGGTTATACTATAGAAACATTCAGGACCCATTTTAGATTCACTCAGATGTTGACACTTGTCATGCTCCACAGTGCTTTAGCTACCTTCAAAAAGTCTTTAGGACTCATAATAGTTTCCTAGAAAGATGACACGTGGCAGCTTCTTGGGCTTTTATTTCCTCGACAGGTTTTCTACTTTGGGGGACTTTTCCTTCGGACAAAAAGTCCAAAGGAACTCTTTCAGAAAATTTGTCCAAAAGAAATCTTCCTTCACTTCATTTCTATTTTCCATCAAGGATTTCTCTTAGGTGAATTCCTTTGGATAAAAATTTTGAAGGATTTTTGCCTTAACCATTTTGCCAAAGGAATTTTTTTGAAGGAATTCACTGTGTCCACCTTTACTCGCTGCCCTCTGCAAGGGTAATCAGCTTGGTTTGATGTCCTTTGCAAGGGAAATTTTTCCTTTGGCTTTGCCTTAGTCAATTTTTCATTGATTTCAACAAGTGACACATGGCAGCATCAGCTATGAAATAGGTGAGGACACATGGCAACTTCCACTTAACTTATAGAGGCTTTGGATGCCTTTTGAGTGTCCCATAGAAGATGACACATGGTGGCTTCCACTTAATTTTTAGAAACACTGTAGATACACTTGAGACTCACTTGGATTCATGTGGATGTAGACATTTATCATCTTTTGTTTATCTTACAAGGGACACATGATAACTTTTGCATCTCTTAGAAACAAAGTAAAATGGGGCTTAATAAATGACACTTGGCAGTATCTGCTAGGCTCTGATAGGATTTTGTTTGGGGATTTTGCTTGCCTTAGTCACTTTTTCCCATTGCCCTCTGAAAATGCACTTGGCTCTTCAACTTTGGGGCACTCTGCCACTTGAATCGACCAATTAAACCAACTTTAGTTCAATGGTTCAATGGTTTGTTCTTTCGTTTCTATTTGTTCAATTGACCACTTGAACCAAGCATCATTGAACTTATTAAACCTTTGAACCCGTTGAACCTTTGAACTTGAGTGGTTTAATGGTTTAATGGTTCAATGGTTCAAGCCTTCTTCTCTTTGATAAGTGTTTTGAAGCCATTGAACCTGAAGTGGTTAAACTTTGAACCTTGACAAAAGTGATTAATTCTTTTATTGATGGCGTTGAACCTTTGAACCCATTGAACCAAAATGGTTCAAGGTTCAATGATTCAATGGTTCAATGGTTCAAACACTGCATATAAGCTTGCCAATAAATTCTTTTGGTTGAACCAAGGCATTGAACCAATCCTGAAATGACTAAGTGTTAGAAAGTTTTTCTTTTGACTGAACTTGCCTATAGAAGCCTTTGAACCTATTGAACCTGTTAGTCCTTTGACTGAAAAAGCTTGAATAATTCCTGATTTTGAGGTTTAGAATAATTTTTTGAAATGGGAAGAGATAATTTTGTCTTGCAGGACCAAAATAGCTTATATGTTGTCCCAAAAATGAGTGACATTTTTTAGGTACAACAGCTGGCTCTAGTTCGGGAACTTCTATCAATTGTAAAAAGAATTAAAGGGAGTAGAATCTAGAATCTTCAATGTCTTCATGTGTACCATTGGGCTATGGAGTCATGTTATCTAGAAATGAAAGGTGTCAAAAATGAAAACAAACAAAACAAAACGGAACTAAAAACTATAAAAATATACATATATACAGATGAAATGATCTAGAACTTCAAGAATTGAAGTGTTTCAGATGCTACCCACTGTGAGGTAGAGAAAAGAGTGTGCCATCTTGATAATTTAGTAGAAATTTGTTTTCACCATTGTGCTAATGAATAATAAATGGGCCTTTCCAAAGGGAGTCAAACTGTCCATGCATTCCCTTTGGTTCTCTCCTTTTGTCCCACAACAAGACTTGATCTCCATCTTGGAAATCACAATTTTTTTCCTTCTGGTTAAAGAGTTTCTTTACCAGACTTTGATGGGTAGCAACTCGGTCCACCACCATAGTTCTCTACTCATCCAGCTCAGTCAAGTACATGATCCTTTTATCAAGGGGGCTTTCATATGTTTGATCTTCAATTGCCTTAGCCAATTTCAAGGCTGACAATTCTAAGGTGATCAATATCTCAGCATTGATACCATAAATAAGTTGGAAAGGAGACATACCAATTGCCCTTTTTGGTGTGATTTTGTCTGCCCATAGAGCATCAACCAATGCTTTATGCCATGTCCTTTAGTTGTCATTTGCTAGCTTCTTAATGATGGTCATCAGGTTCTTATTGCTTGATTTAGCTTGTCCATTCCCTTGTGGAAAGTAATTAGAAGAGTGGGAGAGTGTAATCCCATAATAGAAATAGAATTGTGTAATCTCCTGGGAAGTGAAACAAGCTACATTATCAGTAACAATCTTGGTTGGGACTCCAAACCTAGAAATGATATTTTCCTTGAGGAAATTTCACACTAATTCTAAAGTGGCATGTTTGGTTGGGATAGATTCTACCCACTTGGTAAAATAATCAGTTGCTGTAAGGACATAAACATGTCCAACACTTGAAGATGGGTTTAGAGCTCCAATAAAATCAATTCCCCATTGCTGGAATGGTTCTTCTATGATCACTAGCTTGAGAGGCAGGGCAGCTAACTTGGGTCTTCCAACAAATTGCTGGTAGAGTTCACATTTTCTCACCCACTTATATGCATCTTGAAAAAGAGTTGGCCATTAATACTTGGCTCACAGAATCTTGTGGACAGTCACAAGAGTAGAAAAATGTCCTCCACAAGCTAGATTGTGGAAGGATTTCACAAGTTGGCTTTGCTGCTCTTTATCTACACAACGAAGAAATACTCCAAAGATTCTCTTGTACAAGCCATTGTCCCAAAGGACAAAATTGGTAGCTTTCAACTTGATAGTTCTCTTTTCTTTGTAAGATAAGTGAGTAGGACATTCACCATAAGTAAGGAAATGAGCAATACTTGAATATCACTCATTGGTAGTGGAGATAAACAGGACTATTGGTGTGTCTTCTACCTCTACTTCTTCATGCTCTATTTCTTCTAGTTTGTTATTAGTAATTAATTGGCATAGGCCTTTTCCCCATACTAGCTTTGTTGGCTTGATGTCTAGATCAAAATCCTAGATCTTTGAAATCCAATTACCTCTTTTTGTCTCAAACTCCTACTGAGTTAATATGGACTTGACTGTAGTGTCAGGAACTAAGGTAGTAGTGTGTGAATTCAAGATATAGAAGTGGAAATGCTTGACTACCTTCACCACTGCATAAGCATATTTCTCCATGTTTGAATACTTTAGCTTATGAATTTTGAGAGGACAACTCGTGAAAGAAATAAGAGATTCCATACCTTCTTTATTCTATTGAACCAAAATTGTTGAAAGCATGCGTTCAGAAGCATAACTGTATATGATGAACTCTTTTTTATAGTCTGGACAAACTAGAGTTGAGGCGTGGGCAATGGCAGTCTTGATATGTTCAAATGCCAACGTGCCTTTTTTAGTCTAGTTGAAGGTGGTCTTCCCTTTCATCATGTTTACAATGTGTTGAGTCTTCTTAGCAAACTCAGGGATGAACCTTCATAAGAAATTCACATTATTTAAGAAAGAGTGAACAACATTTTTACTTGTAGATAAGGTAAGCTCTTGGATAGACTTGACTCTGTCTTAGTCAATCTCTATGCCTTCTTTGAACACAATGTGTCTAAGAATTTTTTCCTCTGTTACTCTAAAAATAGAGTTCTTGGGGTTCAAGGAAATGCCATTCTGGTGGTAGATCTCCAGCACTTGTTACAGGTGGTGTATATGATCAGAATGATGCTTTGAAAAGATGGTCAAGTCATCAAGGTATACCACAATGAATTTACCCATTTCATCCTTGAAAGCAAGGTTTATTGCTCTCTAAAAGGTGGCACCAACATTTATCAAACCAAAAGGCATCCTTGTATATGCAAACATTCTCCAAGGTGTGGTGAAGGCAATCTTGTGTTGGTCTGCTTCATCAACTTTAACTTGATTGTATTCTGAGAAGCCATCTAGCATTGATAACATCTTCAAACCAGTCACTGTCTGAAGCACTTGATCCATGATTGGCAAAGGATAATTATCCTTCAAAGATGATTAATTTAGATTCCTAAAATCCACACAAATGCAAATTTCACCATTCTTCTTCCTTATAGGTATTATGTTTACAATCCATGTGGAATGATGGATTGGGAAAATGACTCTAGCATTTAACATTTTTTGTATCTCAGACATAATGGTACCTGATATCTTTAGATTATACTGTCTAGATTTTTGCTTACAAGGCACTGAGTCATCCTTGAGAGGAATGTCATGGAAAATTTCATTAGGTCTGAGAGACTTCAGGCCATCATAGGAGTATGCTAAGACATCCATGTATTGTTGGAGTAGAGTGGTGAACTTGAACTTCTCTTCTTGAGTGCATCACTTACCAATATTTACCATTTTAGGATCTTCTTTGGTACCCAAATTGGTTTGATCAAATCCTTGAGAGGAGCTTGAACCTATTTGCTACTGTTTGATGAACCTATCATGCTTTTCAAATAGTTTCTCAAGGCAAACCAGGCCTTTAGGAATTTTATTCCCTTTGAGCTGTAAAAATTCTTCATTTGTATTTGAACTTGATTCAGGGGTTAGTTCACACTTCTAAGGTTCACTGCCTTTAAAATGCATTTGTTTAAAGCTATCTTTTTGTTTCAAGAAGGCAATGATTTGGTGATCATCATTAAATACTTGCCAATGATCAACATTGTCTGGCACACTTGGTCTAAAGACCAACTCAATAGTGTACTTGTCTTTTTTAAAGTCTGAGTGAGGGACTAAGAGAGTTGCTAAAATAGCAAGTGCATCAGCTCTGTCATTGAATTCCCTAGGTATAGCAGAGATGTTGAAAGCATCAAAGTTTTCAATTTGGTCCCAGACTAGATTATAGTAGTGGCACAATCTTTCATTCTTAGTTTGATACAAGTTCTTTACTTGACAAACCACTAGTTTAGCATCTCCTTTAGCATGAAGGAGTTTGATGTCTTTATCTTGAGCTACCATCAATCCAAGCAATAGAGATTCATACTCAGTTGTGTTATTAGTGTTGCTGAACTGTAAATTATATGAGTAAGGGAAAATATCTCCTTGAGGAGATATCAACACAATCCCAGCTCCTAAACTAGTAGAGGAGCAGCTACCATCAAATTTTAGAGTCCATACCTCATCAGACACTGATTTTTCTTTATATTTTCCTTTATCAGAGAGGGAAGATCCTTTTCCATCTATATTGTAACCTACCAATTTTTTTGTTGTTCTAGCTAAACTAATTTCTGGGTTGACACTTTCAAGAGCTTTATCAGATGTTTCATGAACTTCATCTATAGAAAGAAAGTAGTTACCCATGCCTAAAGACTCAAATAGAATTTGAGCTTTAGGGGCTGATGTCTGAGTGACAATATATTTTCATTTCTTTTTAGGAAGTAGCCTCTACATGATGCCTTTAATAGGGATCTTTACTTCAGATAGGTCCATGCTCAATTCTCCACCAACATCCTTGTAAAAATTCACCCTAGTAGAATGTCGTATGAGGCTAGAACATCAGCCACCAGAACTGTCATCTTGATTCTTTTGTCTAGAAAGGTTGCAAATGCGAATTGGGCATCTTTGATTTGCCCCAACAATGGCACTTATTTGTTCTCCATGGAAAAACACCTTCCAAATGTTTTGGTCAATGTGAGGTCAAGGGATTCAACTACTTTGGCAAGCATGACATTGTCAGATGCACCTGAATCTATGATGCATTTGCTTAGTTTGTGACCATTTATCAATAAAGAAACATAGAAAGGTTCTATTTTCCCAAGGGCAACTGGAGGAGTAATGACAAGATTGTTTGGGATGGGCATGTTCTTTGGGGAATCATGAATTACCTTCTCAGCCTCTTGTCCTGCAGGGATAGCTTTATACACACACTCAACTAACCTATCCAATTGCTCAAGATTAGATTGTAAATATTTAAACTCATTCATTTGAATTTTGGTTTTCTTGACATGATCAATTATGTTAAAGGACTGAATTGGATTAAAAATAGAGGAAGGTAATTCAACTTTCTAGTTTATAAGGGGAGGATGACTGATTTGTAAAATTGAAGTTAAAGGTGAAGGTGAAATTGATGTACTTACCTTTTTGGTGATCACTGGGTCCTTTGGCTGAAAAGGTAGAGAGGTTCCACGTTTAGCAATTACAATTATTGGTTGAGGTTGTTCTTCTATTTTCCCTTTATTAGCTTGCTAGGCTGATTGGTTCTTGGACTTGGTAAACACTGCATATGATCCATCAAAACCTTCTCCCTTACTTCTAGGTTCATCCTGGTAGTTCAAGAAACCAATGTTGGAGTCACCAATTGATTCTTCTTAGTTTTCTATAAGGAGATCAACATCATTTTCTTGACTCAATTCAGGCTGGAAAGAGAAATCTGATTCTGCTTCAAGATATCCCACTGCTAAATTAGTTGGGGGTGCTTCAATGGCAAGTTTCCCTTGTGGGGGAGGAAGATGATTTAGCTGCCCTTGATTCTTGGAAGCATTGCCCTGATACGAATGATTTGCAAATGTCCTCCTTAGCATATCTCTATATGAAGGAGCAGAAGACATTCCTTGCACCATTTTCTTTTTGAGAGCAAGTAACTCATTTGCCAACTTCTGGACCATTGGATCAGTGGTACCTATAGATGGATATTTAGAAGATGATGAAGGTCTATTTTTATTAGGGTCTCTCCTTATCTTTCTTGCCAAGATGAGATCATCTTCTACCTCAGTGGCCAAATCTTGAGCTGGAACAAGGTCTATTTGGCTAGTGAGTCTCAACAAGAAACTCACTTTAGGTAGCTGATAATTAATGAAGAAACATTTAAGATTCTTAGCTGTAGGTCAAGCAATTATAGGTATCCTATTTGTCAGTTTGTCAAACTTAGCTATGAAGTCCCTCATTAGTTCATAAGGCTCTTTCTTCATCTATGTGAGCTGAGCTAGAAAGGCATGTGCATCTTTTGTAGGCTTTAATCTGGCTTCAAACTTAGCTTTGAAGGTATTCTATTCAGTTACTGACCAAGCTTGTAGATGGTAAAACCAATCTATAGTAGCACCTTGTAATTTTTCCATAACTAGTTTGACTGCTACATCCTCAAATTCCACTCTAACTACACCACAGGCTATGCTGAAGGCTGCAATGTGTTCATCAGGGTGAACTTTCTCATCACCATAGAATTTGGGGAAATTCTTCCTCAAACTGTGTGGGATCTCATGTAGAGGTGGAGTAAGATTGAGAGGGCCAAAAAAATTACCCCAGGGGCCTTAAACTGCCATAGTATGACTATGAAAAGGAGGAATAACAAATCTCAGAGGGGTAATTATTGCTAAAGCTTTATTAATAGTATAAGTGGATGCTTTGTCTAGTAATGGAGACCTGACTTTAGTAGGAAGAAAGCTCCTCATTCATTGGAGGTGAGATGGTGAAGGAGACAAATCAAAATTACTTTACTTTACCAATTTGAATATAGGGTCAACTATACCTTTATCCCTTTGGCTTCGTGTATACCTTGAATATGCTAGGTTGTGAAACAAAAATGGAAAAGAATTGGCCTTGCTTCAGCTTAAAGCTTGAGGCTTTAAATTACATGTTCTTTCCCAGTTGGTTTAGAGGTGGATGGTAAGGTTATAATGATAACGGGTAAGACATAGAATGGAGTTGCCAGAGTCTATAATGGATAAGGTTAGGGGTTGCTTCAATCTGAAACTTGAGGCTTCAGAATGCACATAACATCCCCAACAGAGTCACCAAAAACTATTGGGTGAATATTTTGTCAATCAACATACTGATGAACAAAATAGATCTGATCAACCACAGCAGGAAGATTGGTCAACCAAATTTTTAGGTTTACCACATCAAAATGGGACTAATCTCTCCTCTCATCAAGGGGAAGTTCCCTATAGATATGCAGGAGCTATATACTATATATATAAACATAAAATAACACTCAAGGGTAGGATAAACCATCCATCTCTCTTTTTTCAGAGATGATGTGCACAAATCAAAGGAGAAATCTTGATGAAATGACAAAAAACACTCCTCTTCTTTTAGTGTTTTTTCAGACAAAAGGAATCTTTCTGGTGATGACAAGTAACTGTAATAGGGTGTAGTAACATGACAGGATGAAAAGAGGCAAAAAGTCTCCACTTCAACTACCAAAGACTGAAATATGAATAATAATGAGGGCACAAAGTCATCCCAAGGTTATTTACACAGAAACAAAAAATAAACACACACTAAATACAATTATGATAGCACAAAGTCTGAAAGTAACTAGCTTCAGGACACCTTCTTTGTCATCTCCACTAGCTCTGCTTATTTAATTAAGTGGACAGAAAATGTATTAAGGAAATAGACATAAGAACAATTTCCCTAAATACCAAGCTATTCTAGCACAAAGTCTGAAAAGTCACTTGTTTTCTTATTTAAATAACAAAATATGATCAACAATCTGAGCTCAAAGTCTCAGTAATGCCTTTCAATTTAGGTAGAGTTTAATATTTGATAACAAAGAGAGATCTTTTAAAACAATAAGAGAGAGTCCAATATATAACCCTCCAAGAAAGACTTGGGAGTAGTAACACATCACGTTGCATTAAATTATATCAAGAAGATATGGTATAATCGGGCGTATTTGCCCATTTGCTTTTTTCAATGCAGAGAAATGGGTCACGCCATTGAATGTTTGTGTTCTCCAATCTCCATCTGGCGGTCTGCTTCTAGAAACATATCTTATGCATGGATATTTCTAGTCCTTCATCATTCCTCCTTTTTTGGCTATTGAATCAGGGTATTGGTTCAATCAGATCTTACTCTTTGGTCACTTTCTACTGATCTCAACAATTGACATGTGGCACGTTCCATTGCAAAATAGGTGAGGACACTTGGCAACATCCATGGGACTCTAAGAGATGCTTATTGAAAGAAGCTTTAAAACCTGTAAGAAACTCAAGATGTAGCTACAGACACTTGTCATGCTCTGTGGAGTTACAATGGGACATGTGGCATCTTCTGCTTATCTATAGAAGCTTTAGAAACATTTTTGAAAGTATTGTGGAAGAAAACACGTGGTAGTCTCCACTGAGCTTTGGTTATACTATAGAAACATTTAGGACCCATTTTAGATTCACTCAGATGCTAACACTTGTCGCACTCCACACTACTTTATCTAGCTTTGAAAAGTCTTCAGGATTCATATTAGTTTCATGTGGAAGATGACACGTGGCAACTTCTTGGGCTTTTATTTCCTCAGTGGGTTTTCTGCTTCAAGGGACTTTTCCTTCAAACAAAAAGTCTGAAGGAATTATTTTAGACAATTTGTCCGAAGGAAATCTTTCTTCACTTCGTTTCTACTTTTCATCGCAGCTTTCTCTTAGGTGAATTCCTTCAAACAAAAAGTCCGAAGGATTTTTGCCTTAACCGTTTTGCTGCAGGAATTTTACCAAAGGAATTCCCTATGTTTACCTTTGCTCCCTGCCCTCCGCAAGGGTACTCATGTCCTCCACAAGGGTAATTTTTCCTTTGGATATGCCTTAGTCAATTTTATACTGATTTCAATAGGTGACACATGGCAGCATCCACTGTGAAATAGGTGAGGACACGTGGCAACTTTTGCTTAACTTATAGAGGCTTTGGATGCCTTTTGATTGTCCCTTGAAAGATGACATATGGTGGATTCTGCTTAATTTTAGAAACAATATAGATATACTTGAGACTCACTTGGATTCATGTAGATGTAGACATTTGTCATGTTTCGCTTATCTTACAAGGGACACGTGACAGCTTCTGCATCTCTTAGAAACAAAGTAAAATGGGGCTCGATAGATGACACTTAGCAGTATCTGCTAGGCTCTGACAGGCTTTTGTTTCGAGCTTTTATTTTCCTTAGTCACTTTTTCCCACTTCCCTCCGCAAAGGCACTTGTCTCTTCGGCTTTGGGGCACTCTACCACTTGAACCGACTAATTAAACCAACTTTGGTTCAATGGTTCAATGGTTCGTTCCTTCGTTTCTATTTATTCAATTGATCGCTTGAACCAAGCTTCTTGGAAATAAATCATGTTGAATCAAGCATCATTGAACCTATTGAACCTTTGAACCTAAGTGGTTTAATGGTTCAATAGTTCAATGGTTCAAGCCTTCTTCTCTTTGATAATTGTTTTGAAGCCGTTGAACCTGAAGCGGTTGAAATTTGAACCTTGACAAAAGTGCTTAATTATTTTTTTGATGACGTTGAACCTTTGAACCCATTGAACCCGTTGAACCAAAATGGTTCAAGGTTCAACGGTTCAATGGTTCAATGGTTTAAACACTACATAGAAGCTTGATGATAAATTATTTTGGTTGAACCAAGGCATTGAACCAATCCTGAAAATGACTAAGTGTTGGAAACTTGATCTTTTGATTGAACTCGCCTGTAGAAGCCTTTGAACCTATTGAACCTGTTAGTCCTTTGACTGAAAAATCTTTAATAATTCCCAATTTTGAGGTTTAGAATAATTTTTTGAAATGGGAAGATATAATTTTGTCTTGTAGGACCAAAATAGCTTATATGTTGTCCCAAAAATGAGTGACATTTTTTGGGTACAACATACTTAATGGCTATTTTTAAAATTTAGAAGTCTCCATTAGGTTTGTCTAGACACATTTCATGGGTTTGGTCATAGTATCCTTATTGATTTGTATAAAAGAGTGATCTATAAATACAAATCAATCCTAAAATTATACTCACTTGGCCACAACCTTCAAAATTATTGACAAACATGAGAAATTAATTATCACTCTCTTGAGATATTATCACAATGACATACATATATGAATATCCCTCAAAATATCACTCCTATAGAAAATTATTAATATAAACACAGGTCAAAGTTGTATATACCTGATATTTTTCACTTTTATCACTTTATTGATAGTTTCTCTTCTAGGGGATTATCAACAAATGAATCTCCGTAAGTACACATCCTAAGTAGTGCACTAGGAATGGGGTGGGATCAAATCATGGCACTTTTCAAAATATGTTTGCATATTATTTTTCATACCTTCATTACTATAAATCAGACTTCCTCTAAGTCTCTTTTTGTCTTACGTCTTTGTCTACTTTCTATTTAGTTTTGCTCACCACCCTATATTAATACTATATTGACCAGGGTGATACAATATATTTCATGCTCATATTACATGTATTGTGTTAGATTAGAAGAATTTTTTTTGAGTCTTTTACCTATTAGTTATACCGTATCTACCTAAATAATATAATTTTCTATCAATTGACATCTTTTTCCAACTGTATTGGCCTAGATGATATAATTGACTTAGAGTTTAGGGTTAAATATAAATTTGAAGCCATATATATAGGGGTCATATTATCATTCCCAAAAATATAATATACTTGTATACTCTAATTACACTCACATTCATACTCTTAAGGAGTAAAATGAGGATTTAAAGGTTAAGGTCTTATCTTGGAGGCTAAATCTTGCTTAAAGTCTTTGAATCTCAATATGAGGAGTCATGACAAGGAGGTGTCCTAGTATTCGAGTCCCAAACTAAGGATATATAGGTATTATTGTTTCCATATGAGGTATTTATCCTAAAATATATCTTTCAAATTACCACTTGAGCCAAGTGTGATATTGATGTGCTGAAGAGTCACCCCAAAGGTAAGTATCTATATCCCTATTCTATTTACTTGATTTAAGTTATAGACAAATATTATTTATTTATTATTATAATGGATGTGTGTTATTTATCCTTGATTATGTTCCTCCTTATACCAAGTAAACTGATATATATATATATATATATATATATATATATATATATATATATATATATATATATATATATATATATATATATATATATATATATATATATATATATATAATGTTACTTAGGATTGCCACTATCACCTTAGGTTTCATAGACTACCCATTAGTTGACCATTGCACACTTACTAAGTAGTTTATTATATTACAACTATCTTAGATATAGGTTACCCTTATTCATCAGTTCCTTACATGGCATGTGGTATCCTTATTATATCCTTGATACACCCCTTTATTACCATTACTATATAATTTGATTTATCTTGGGATCTAGTTATAACCTTACCTCATATCTTAGCCATAAGATTTGGAAACATATACACTAGACATATAGTTTGGATTACCCTTAACTAGATCTATGGCCACCCTAAGTATTTTTTCAAACCATCTAAGTATACATAGGATATATTACTATAAAATCACTTTTATCCTAGTCTATAGAGAGAGAATATTTTTATTTGTCATCCTATCATGTGCATACATTCTGATGAACTTGGAATGAATCTTATCCTACCTATAGTTGGATCTTTTTCATGTTTTTTATTTTTAATCCTTAGTGTTGTTTTCATAGCATCATAAATTTTAATGAATATTGTAGCTTAGTTTTATAGGCTATCTTGATACAATTTTCTATGTTTGAAACTATATCAACCAACTTAATAAAAATTTTACTCTTTTTTTACTATATTAGTCAACTTAATATAGTTCTTTATTTTTACCAACTATATCGACCAAGTCAATGTTATTGCATTTTCACCTACTTATTAACCAACTTGATACAATTTTTTTTGGATCCAATTGTATTATCCAACCTAATACAACTTTGTTTTTTCGACTTTTATTCATGTGCAACCATTACATATATCAACTCGATACAATTATGTCTTTCTCTTTCAAAATGTAGCATATTTTGGATGAATCTGAAGAGAAAACCTATCATGATTTTTTAGGATTCTATGACAATAACTCTAATGATATGGAATTAACCAATACCAAGATATTCATGCTTTATAATTTTCTTATTTTTCAAGATCACTCTATTAATTATTATAATATGGCTTCCACTGGATCTAAAAACTATGAATTGAATAACAACCTTTAGAAACCTAAGAGAGTTGAACTACTCAAATCCCATGAACATGAGGGTGAAAAGGAGTGTGGCATTGATTATACTACTAAAATGAAAATATTTATCCAAGAGTATCTTGAGATTAGGGGAAATAAACCCATAGTCATCTATCACATCATAATGAAACCCTATGAAAAATACCCTCCTTCCCCTACTTGCAATTTTTATACAAGACATGGGGCAACCAAATTTTCAAAAAAAAAAAAAATCTTTATCTACCATGCCTAGTATAACTACTAACATGGAAGGTATTTATTTTAGTGGACCTACCCAAAGGTACTCACATTAATGTTAACATTAATGCCACGTCTAGTGCATCTCAATGAACCACTCAAGATTATATTTCCAATAAAAATACTCTTGATCTTATCTAAGTCATATTAAAAGTAATGAACCAAATTTATAACATAAAATCTTCTAATAATGTTCAAATGTTTCAAGTGCACAATTATCTTGTAAATATTCAATCTAGGCCTCAACAGGTTTAGTGGGGAATTCCAAATAAAAATTCCTCCTCAAACCACTTAGATATTCTCTTGAAAACCTCATTCCATAACCTTTTATTTACAAAAAATCCATTAAACACCTTTAAAATGAACATTTAGTCCCTAAGAATGTTGACATTGACATCAATGGAATTACTCCTATGATCTCCTATAATCGATCCACTGATCCTAGTCTACATTTGAGGTCCTTTGGTAATATTTATAAGGACTAGATTAAACTTAACACCTTCATAACTACCAAAATATTTGTTAAACACCTTAATCTAGTGATGTTTTAGAATGGTACAATCAACTTAAGTTTAACTCTATGTATAACTTAGATGACTTATTTAATGCATTGGTCTAAGAGATTTAATCCAATGACCAACCTAAAAATAAATTTTACAACTTTATCTATTGTAAGTGTAGACACTAAATCTAAATTATATAGCACCTCGGTCTTGTATAATTGGAAAGTACTTCTCATGGTTGTACCTTTTAGTTCTTAAGACCTTAATACTATAAAAAATATCACATCTTCTATCTCTTATGCCTATTTATTATTTCTTAGTCTAACCACATGTTATTCTAATGAGTAGGCCTTCTATACTACTCAACTTGATATAAACCTGCTTGTCATTATCCTCTAAATGTTTTGAACATGTAATTGTTTTCTAGATTCTTAGACACTTGCATCCTAGCCAGAAACCTATGCCGATACATCTTATGAAAAAATAAGTGTCAAGTGCCCTAAAGTCATAAAATTTCCAAATTAAATGTATCCTTATGGTTGGCCTAAGTGATTTAATCTGAGATATTTACAAAAGGGTTTGGTATATATATAAGATCAACCCTTATTCATTCTCCACCTAGCATAGACCTAAAAACTAACAAGGCAGCTTACCAAAATCATTTTGTCAAGCATTCAAGTGACCAAAGCTTACCTATTATTTCCAATTTAAATATAAATCATAGGGAAACCCCATCTATAGGTCTGATGTATTGAATGAACATTTCATGAGCCATAGTTTCTACATTACAAGCTAGGTTACTCTATGTATTTGTTTATCACATGTTGCATCTTGATACGCACATAAGATAGCATGTAGTGGAGAACTACATAAATCTAAGGCCCTATTTAAAGTATTGGTTATGTAGGAAGTTCCTATTGGTAGAGGGGTCTTTTAGGTAGATTTACATAGTGTTCCCACTAACCCATTTTTATCATAATCACTCTAAGTTTAATAAAGTTAGGGTTTGATCATTTAATAAAGAATGATAGCTTGTGCACAAGATATGAACACACTAGAGTAAAGGAAATGGAAAACCCAAAAGGCCAAATGGTCACACCTAGATATAATTGATATTAATTAATAAAAACATGAATCCAAGTTAGAGAGTAGCATTGATGTAACCATTCAAATTTGACACAAGCATTACAGGCCCTAAAATGCAAGTTTCTAGAATCTGATGATTGATCCAAGATCTTGATCTAGTCCACTTCTAACCTATCTCAACTTATATCTACGTACAATCTATAAAATAGATAAGTCCTCTTATTTCTAATTCATTCAAATATTAATCAATAGTTGTACTTTTTTTTAGGACATCTCAACATTTAGATTCATAACATTGTTTATCTATGTTTAAAAATTAATTGGCTTGTTATATATCTATTTTTCACCCTTATTCTTATTCATTTTTATATTATTAACCCTATAATTTATTAAACCATCTCAACTTAGGGATAAATAGTAAGAAAATAGAAAATGAAATTTCCCAAGATTTCATTAAACATTAGAAACCCTTAGCTAAAAAAATTGAACACAAAATGATAGAAGATAACCTCTTCCAATTGTATCAACTAATTCGACATATTTCATTATGTCCATAAATATATTAGACAAACCAATATAATATTATGTTGATCAAGATGCATCAACCAAATTAATATAATTCTTAATGTTCACAACTCTATCAATTAACCTAATATAGTTTCTAGTTGATCTTACTACATCTGATAACCTAATATGTTTCTAGTTCAGGTCTAATTTTATTTACATGGGTGTTATATGTAAATTATAATATGATATCAAACCTTAGAAATTTTAACAATTCCAAGAACATGGTATCTATAAAATACATACCCTTGAACCTTTAACTAGTATCCCATTCTATGAGTACCAAAAATTTTAACTACATCATCAATTCAAAAGTAGGTTATAGTGGTCACCTCAAACTTGTGGGAAATATACCACCAAACCTCCTTGATTTTGATGATGAAAAATCCAATGAGATTAGATTTTAAATAAAAATTCAGACCTTCCTCATAATATCATAGCTGAAATACCTCCTACTTTGTAACTTCTTTCTTGTAAAAGGCCAACTGATGAGTTTCCCACTTCTATGGTAATTCCTAATAATCCTTCTTCTGATCGATCTTCTACCAACACAGTGGTTGAATCCCTCATTTTGGATGTCACCACTCTAAATTATGATGATGGTTACATCTTAGATGATCCCTATTTTTTTGGTTATTCCCAAGCCAAGAATTAAAAAATATTATGTTACTATTCCTCCCTTTAATGATCTTATGAGGAATCCTAATTTTCACCTAGTAATAACTTAGTTGATCTAGTTATACCTAGTTATTATCATCCTTTATATTTTAATGAATCAATTCATTTTTTAATTTATATTTACATATTTGATATGGAGACAAATTATACTTTGATTACACACATTACACTTGTTACTTCTAATCATTTTTGGAGTGTGATTGATGATTGATCCAGTAAATTACCTTATCAATTTGCTAGACATCTTGATCTATTTTAAAATGTTGATGACATGGATGACCACATTGATAATCCTATTATAAATATATATTTCTATCCTTAGGTTGTATATGGCACCATGCCCACCAAGCATGAAAGAGGAGCCATTTTATGAGTTTAAAAAAAATTAGTCATTCATATTAGGAGTGTCAATTTTATCAGAGATTTTTATCATATCAATGGATGCAAGGCCAAAATTATACCATGGATAGTCAACCATCACATTTATTTATTCCTAATCACACATGTTGTTTCCATGAGACTAATGCACGTTCATCAACTAATTTTCATGTTCTTTGATAATATCTAGATGTAATTCATTTTGAGGTTCTCAAATTTAATTTTTAGCCAAATATGTCTCCTCGAAAGGTCACAATTACATATATTCAAAAAATAGGGAGGTATATTACCTTTAACATGAGTGTTCTACATATTCTATGAATATTTGTAGATCTATTTAACAACATTTCTAAGTTTTTATGAGGCTTTTGCTTCTATACCCTCAATAATGTTCACATAGCCTATATAGGATGGAGGAACAACCTACCCTAATGCAAAAACTACCTCTTAGACTTTAAGATGTGTTCCCACTCCCTTCGTGTGTGTCACCTCCTCTTCATCATCTATGCCATTCTAATCAAGAAGATTCACATACTTATTATTATAGATCACCTAATTATTCTTTAAAGTTCATCTTACTTTTTATTTACAGCTTGTATGTAAGGAAGTCCTTACACAACTCTTAAAAAATGTAAAGGAGATTATGGTTCAAGTTAAATATTAGTTTCAAATAGATTTTTTGGATGTTATTGATGATGTTTTTAGAGATATTCCATGATTTTTGTGAGTAGATAATTCATTATATTACATCATTTATTCCACATTTATCACATTAGTTTATCTTACAATGTTATTTTTAAAATGTGTGATGTTCATTATATTTATATTGATTTCACCATGAGCTTTACTTTTAATCAAATTATTTTCACCATGTTCTTTAACTTAAAACTTTATTTCACATTCTTATAGTCAACCATTGTTGTATTTATGGCTCTTTGGTATATTTTAACTTATTCCTCTTTTGGGATGATCTTTAACCAACCTTAGTTTCACTTGTGGACCTTTGGTATCACCTTTAGATTTTTATTACTCCATTTCCTTCATTTTTTGGGACATTATGGTATTTTATTTTCAAACTTTTACATTTATTACATGTTTATTTTTATCCTTAGTTTCTCTTGTAGTTCTTTAGTATGATGATTTCTCCTATCAATGCTTGTGCTAGACCTTTTGCAATTTTTTACAAATTATTTACCGACATGAATACCATATTTAATAGTGATTCCCTTCTTATTTTTCCATTTCCATGAGTTGACTTACATTTTTATGTAATTTTTAATCCCTCGTTTTGCCTAACCATTTTTGAAGCAAAACTCTTCCTTCTTTGGGTCAGCTACTAGAATATTCTCATTATATCACCACTTTTTGCATGTATGAATATTCCACAATCCATATATTTCGATTTAATTTAACTTGAGGCATACTTGGGTCAGTTTCAAGATCACACCCTTTCTTATGGTGTAAGTCTAGGAGTCTTTAGGCATCTTGGTCTCTAGGTTATCCTCTTTAGTGAATAGGTGTAGGATCTCTTGTGTTAGTCATATTTATAAGTTAGCCATATGGATGATGAAAAGATAATAATAATAATAAAAAGAGATAAATTCCATTGTATTTTCAATAAAATGTAATGTTAAAAGATAAAATAAAATATTAAAATTTAGATCACTCCAAAAGCAGTGATTCTTTTGGCACATATCCTATTTTAGTCAAAGCTTAAACTCCATGGTTAGCTTCATGATAAATATGAGAACCATTGGATAATAAATTAGGCTAGGATGTATCATAACCTATTTATTTATCATTTATTATACATGATGGTGCCACTACCTTATCACAAAACTATTCAATCACCATAGTAGACTAATAAATTTATAAGGGGTCTTAAGGAAAAAGAAACACATTGTGGGAAGGTAGGATCCTTTTAATTTTTATGCATAATATCATTTATGGGATGAATTTTATACTTCAATTTTTATCCCAAGATTACGATTTCAAGGTTTAGATCTCTAGGTCCTTGCTGTCAATAACTTTTTGACTTGCACACTTGATTAGAGTGTCTCATTACCTCTAAGGATTTATGCATACCATTTATGTAAACTCAATTCATTATATCTCCATTTTATGTTTCCCAATATCCCCTTGATCGATATTTTTTTATAAAAAATCATGTCCCTCTTCCTTACATTTCCATTCTCTATCTATTTACTTTAGATTTGACTTATATTTTTCATTTACATCATCTCTTGGTTTTTCAAATTGTGAACTACATTGTAAGATGTTGGGGATAAAACCATGCATTCCTCACAAGTTCCTATTATTTACACCTTCCAACCCATCTACATCATCATAGTTATGTCTCTAAATGGTCATGTTTTCTATAGTTTACTTTGGCATAAGCATTTAATTTGAGTTTTCATGTATTATAGTCTTTTCTTCTCTCTTTACACATCTTTATTTGACTTCAATTTACACTTATATTAAATTGGATATTCTTACAATCACTTTATTTTCCCCCTTTGTTAGAATTATTTTTTTACTAATCTTTCATTAGATGATATTTTTACTTATTTTCATATAGTTAAATTATCATTCTCATTTTATTCATTAGATATCTCTATTTCACATTTATTTGTTGCATTTTATGTCTTGCTTTCTATTACATTTTGATGATATTTTTAAATTTTAGCTTATTTTATACATATATTATGTATTGCCTTGCTATTTTCATCTTACTTTCATTTGGTATATCTTATATTAATTTTTTCTTCACATCTTTTGTTTGTTGATTTTTCTATCTATTTACTTAAGATGTCATTTTTACACTTTAGTGTTTGTTTCTTTAACCATGCATTTGCTAAAATTTTATATAAAATAATAAAACATACATCATATGATATAATCCTCATAAACATGATATTAGAACCATAATATGTGATAATGAAAATGTTTACAAGCCCATGTAGAAAATATTGAATAAATCACACACACACACACACACACACACACACACACACACACACACACACACACACACACACACACACACACACACACACACACACACACACACACACACACACATTCATGCATGCATGTGTGTGTCAATTTAAAATAAAAATAAAAACATATACATCTATAGATGTGGACCACCTACATTTCTAGGTGGTGGGAAAGGTGCGTAAATTCCAAATAAATTTATAGATATTTTTGCCTTTATCCATACCTCTATTTTATGGGTATGAGATCATAATCTAATGATCTCTCCTTATACCTTGGCCAAAATAGTATTTAGTTGATGCAGTTGATTTTTAGTCAATCTATGAGTAGTAATCTCCAAAGTCAAATAACCTTGTGCTCAAATCTCATGTTTATAGCTAAAAATGTCTCCTCTCACAAATAATATAATCAAATAAGTCTACTATTTATTCCATATGTCTTGTCCAATTTATTAAAGAAATATAAACCAAATGTCATGCTCTCTAGTAGAATATACAAAAAGATGTTCCATCTATGTTTTATCATGCTATGGTAACATGTTATCTAGGATCTTATGGTGGGTGGTGTTGAAACTTGGATTTTCACCCCTAAGGAGATGCCTATCTCTCCTCATCCAAGTGGCACAATGGAGACATCTCTCTTGTTGTGCATGATAATTTGTTGAGAGGAATCTCTAGAAGGGATAGTTACCTTGATGCATTCTTTGAAGTAATTTCCTACTTATCAACTTTGGGATGAAAAGGGGATAGTAAACACAAAAAAATACAATGTGGTACACTAGTATGAAGTATCTTATATTGATTGAATTTCTACTACTTGAAGCGAAACAAGATTTCCTTCACTCATAGCTCATAACTCAAACTGAAATGTCACATTAGTATTTCATAAGCTAGGTTTAGTAGGTACTTAGATGTTTATGAGGGTAATGGATGATTAAATTTAGGAAAAAAATAATACACCACTTATATAACACCTATACACTTAAAATAAAACACTAACATAGACTTATAAAAATCACTCTTTTGGACATTGGAGAACAATCAAGAGCAACATGCTAGAAAAGAATAACTTATACTAGACAAGACCAACAATATTGAAATAAATACTCAATATTACAACATTTTAGTGTAAAAATCACTTGTATATTCATTAAATATTACTTCAAGTACAAATTTGGCTATAGTATCCCCATTAACCAATGAAGGCTGCTCAAAAGAGCCAAAAGAATACATATTTATATCTTTTGAGAGAGAGGCAAAGCAAAGGAAGTCCAAATGTCACTTGGACATGTGTAAACTTGATAAAATAATTTAAAAATTCATGGAGAAGAGATATTAAATGATCCATGAAATGTCAAGAAGTCCAATTGTCCATACAAGCTATGAAAATCGTGAAAAGTGGCATAGAACTCTTAATCCTAGCACAAAAAACTACCTTCATAATTTATATCTATTTGAACATCCCACCACTAAATATGGATAGGTATGATATTTAAGGAATGTAGGGATGAAATTCCATATATTGGTTCTGATCTTACTCATTTGGAAACTTCTAGAAAGAAGTAACCATTGCATGTAGTCTTAAAAACTCCCTTTTCAGCTACCCTTCACATTTGTCTTCAAAAATGCCTTTATTTTCCAATTAAAATATGTGTAAGGGATTTAAATACACATAAGAATACTATACATGGTCGTATACCCCTCAAATTCACCTTAAAAGGACATCTAATTGAGGTTTTCACACTTTTCACCCTTGTGTTCACCATGCTAATTTTGACTGGATGAAAGGAGATATTTAGTTATGAAACTTATAGATTTTTCCATAGAATAAAATTACTATAGGGAGTTATAATAGGTCATTATATTGCCTCAAAACTTGATTGCATCTGCTCAAACGTCATAGAACCTATAAAACATAGAAAATGGTGAGAAAAACACTATTTTTCATGTTGTCTGTATAGTTCCATACATATCACTTGCATGTGTGAGATATTGAGTGATTAAAATCAATTATAAAATATGTTTCCTTTCCAAAATATTCCATTAGGGTGGCTATCCAAGTTCATTTTCCTTATTAGGTCATAACTAGGGTTTTAATAGGGTTTTAGGCAGTTCTGGTTTTAAGCTTTGTTCATAAAACTTGAAATTTTAACCTACCTCAAAATTAAAAAAACGTGATTAAAATTGACCCTAATAACTTACATAAATCCCTATATTTACCATTCATATCCTTATAAAAGATATGAATACTTGGAAACACCCATTGAGCTTGTTTTCCTCTCATTTTGCATGCTTAGATTGTGTCAAGGCTATAAATTTCTCTCCTGTAGGTCTCTTTTCACTATAAAATATCAAAAATTTATATTTACACCTTATAATAATTTATAAATAAACCATATATATTTCCAAGAGTTAGACATGGAGGTAGACCTCAAAATGAATCAAGGTCTCTTGAAGGCTTAGTGGGCTTACCATACCCTATGCAATTTTGGCTCATTTGGGATGCTAAAACATGATTAATATGGCTTATTACACATTTTAAAACTTAATTTATACTTAAAAATCCATAAAATGACCTCTCCAACACTCCTTTCATCAATTTTCCTCTCTTTTGCCAACTTGGCCTAGTGGAAACCTACCAAATTGGACTATATACATGCACAATCAGGTCACTCTGAGGGGTTGGATCATGTTTTAGTGTTCCTAATAATTATTAAACATTAAATACACATCACCCAATGTTACTTTAATATCCCAAGGCCTCATCTTAGGTCATTCACTAATTTTTACATCTTTTACTTGGTAGACCAAAGTTTTGATTTTCATGAGTGGTTGATCTCTGACATAAAATAAAGAGATATATCCATTATAAAAATATAAAATTATAGTTTTTTTTATTTTTATAAGTTAATAATTATGTTCTATACCAAATTTCAAGGTCATAATCCCTCATTTAGGTACCTAACCAACTCAAAATGCCTAGAAAAGGGGCTTAAAACCCTATTTTCTTGCATTTTTGTTCAAATCCACCTTTAGATGACCTTTCCTCACCAATTACATGATATTATGTTGTTTATACATTATAAACACTAAATTTTTCTCATGTATATTATTAAACCATCCAAAACCTTTCTCCTAAGTGGATTATTTATGCTTACCCTTTGAACCAAGTGTTTCTTAGCTTGCTTGTACGGACTGTAGTCCATTTTCCAAGTGGGAATGGAATTTGAGCACATTATAAGTGTCTTTGTAATTTTTAGGAATATATTAGATCATATTTAATCATGTTATAATAATTTTAACCTTCCTTTCCTCTCTAGGTAGTTCATACCTCACTCTATCCTTTGCTTGTCTAAACCTTGTTGTAGGAAAAAATAGGGGTCTAAGACCCTATGTAGGCTTATCTAATTCTTTGGGAGAGTCTCATGACCTCTATAACATGTTAATTTAGTTAATTTTTCATTTTAATTATAATTTTTAATCTTCAACCTCATACTAATGTACCCTTTTTCCATTGAGACCAGGTCCCTACCTGTAGGATTGAGACACATCTCTAGAGATTTATTGTTGGTCACTATCTCTTTACTTGGGACCAATTTTGGGTATATGGAGATAAATTTTGGTTTATATTGGCTTCATATCATGTATATATTTAAACACCCTTATTGGTGAGCCTCCAAGTCACTAATTTACATAACTTCCTCATGCCACTGTTTGAATTGAGGTGTTCTACCTACAACCCTACCTATAGGTGAATACAGGGGTAATTTTCACTTCATCATGATGATCATCAAATCATTAAAAAAAATTGAGTTTAAAACATATTATTCTCACTTTGACCTACCATTGATATTCTTTTGAGCCAAAATAGTACCTTTATCTTTGACTAAGACACATCTCTTTTATGACCCTCTTATAGGTACTAAAGCAAGGGTTTATTTGGTTGATTATAAAGAGAAAAGGTTTTTTATAATTCACCTTTGATATCCCCACAATATATAACCATTAAATATTCACTTTTCATGGAATAAACCACACCAAATATGCACAAACTAGTCCTTATTCTTGTTCAACCTATCTGCCTCCTGTAGGTTACTATTTCATGTTTGAAGGAGGCATGTAGGTGGTCATACATGTAAAATGTCCTACCTTAACCTTTATTTGATGCCTTTTGATTTAATCTTATCTCCTTATAATATTTTAATCATTTAATAGTCACTTATGTTTAAACTTTTCCTTCAAGATGACAAAAAGGTCAATTTTTCCCATAGGCCTGTAGATATCACTATGTGTTTTCAAGCACCTTTAGGGTTCTAAACAACCTACTTCACCTCATTTTCTACCCTTAAAAATTTTCATGGTTTATTTACATTCTATTTTATATTTTCATTCCAAAATTTAAGCCTTAAAACTAAACCTAATTATACCTTAGGAAGCTCACCAAAACCCCTTGGAGTTCTATTTTGCTCTTTTGGGGATTCCATTCCCAAACATAGCCTTTGACCACTTCAACATGATTCATGCATAATTTGTCCTCTATGTGACTCCTATGATCTTTTCAAGGCCTTATTTTCATGAAAATAGAACAAAGGAATATAAATATTCTCTAGACCTTTTGTACACACATGTACTCATGCTCAGCCACCTATGGAAAGGTTATCTTAAGAAGCAAATAGTGAGCTGGGGTATGGTCTGCTAAGAACCATAAGTGAAAAATATATTCATATTATTTGAATGGAATTAAAAATTAATTCCAAGTAAAATCAATAAAAATTTGACATCATATCCTTCTTCACTTACATCGGCCTTATGTCATCAAGGCTGTAGATGCATGTTTTGGACTAAAAATGTGAGTAGAGTATTGGTTTGGGGTGAAAATGATGGTGAAGTAACTCAAAACCACTAAAACTTCACTTTTCACTCCTAAAATAAGTTATTTCCATCCTTTGTAACTTAAAACCATCTTCAAAACCTCTATCACAACCTGAAAATCACCTGTATGCACATGGAATTCAATAGCCAAGGGCATTTCATGATTGAGATGGCCTAGAACATGAACACGTGATCAATTTTATACCATATTTATCATGAAAATTAATATTCACTCAACCTATAGAGTCTTGAAAGAGCCAAAACACCTCCACTACCACTTCATACATAGGGAGAATAAGCTTATGTATGGAATTCAACTGAAACTAGGCATGAAGTTGGAAAATGGAGCAATAAGAGATTGTAAACTACTCAAAGAATACCAAGGTGATAAAAAACATGAGTGGATGTAGTGAGGTGACTCAAAGACTTATTTAACACTTTTTCCTAATTATATGGAACTTTTACAGGGGAACAAACCTAGTAAGTAAGATAAATCTCAGTTGAAACTATACTTAGTGGTACCTCCTTGAATTATACACTAAATCACATGTCTAAACATTATTAAAATTAAAACCAAGATTTTATATCATGTGATAATAAATTATACATACTCTAGAGCCCACATCACCAACTAGTTTATATGGATCTGGTAGAAATGGAGTAAAACCTATAGGGTTCACCAAATAGTTATCAAATTTACATAGTCAACTTGTTAGAAATGGTTCATAAAGCATAGTTAAAATATATTCAAACTCAATATATTAGAATTAAGGTATCCTATTTTAATATCATCCCCAAAAATCATTTTATCTATATTGAGCAAAAACCTGAAGGTTAATTCAGTCTGTCCAAAAAAGCAAAAAAGTGTAGCATGGTTTTGGCCTCAAAATGGAACTTTCAGAGCAAAAAAATCATAGATATGACTTTTATAATGTTTTAGGGGCCCACCATGAGCTTCCCCATGTGGCACACTTTCCAAGAATCTATACAAGTGCCATTTTCCCTCTTTTTCAATTGATTTTTGCAACTTCAATTAGGGAAACTACAATATTCTTACATAATTGACATAAATTACATCTCAACTAACCTCTTAGAGGTTTTACATGAAATTATTACACTTAGGCACTTTGGGAACCATGTCAAATGAATTAAATGACCCCTAAAGGACAAATTGACTAATGTAACAAAAACCAAAGCTAAGATGACCTAAAATGATATCATATAACAAGTAATACTCCATATAAAAATGAATTAAAACCAATTAAAATATTTTAAATAAAAACAAATTGCCTAGGGGTGCCCAAATTTGACCAAAAATTCAAATGTGGTCAAAAAAATGGTGAGTCATAGGTGTAGTATGCCTACTATACTAAGGACTAGTAGTCTTATCCTACTAAGGGCCAATGGATTAAATGGATTACTAAAGATAATTAACAAGGAAGTTGCCAAAAAAAACACACCACACTAACAAATCAAGACACAAGATAAAAATCACACATGTGAATAAGCACTTAGGGAACACAAGGAAAGCAAGAAACTATGTACAAGGGGAGAGGAAAACATTAATAACAATATTTTAGATATATCTTATTGATTTGGATATGAAGCTCCTCTCCATTTAACCTTGAAACTTGGAAGGTGTTATTTTCCTTGCATTGTGTGATCACATATGGGCCACTCCACAAAGCATCAAACTTTGTTTGTCTTCCAGATTTAGCCCTATCTTCATCCCACTTTATAATAATGCATCCCTTTCTGAAACTTCTTAGCATGGATTTCTTGTCAAATTCTCTTATTTTTTTCTTGGTGAGTTATCATAGTTAGCATAGCTTGATCTCTTGTTTCCTCAAGCTCCATTAACTCACTTAACCTGACTTTCATGCTTTCATTCTCCATCAATTGTAGCTTATAGGTGAGGTTCAAATTTGGTAACTCAAGTGAAATAAGTATTCTAGATTCTCTCCCATAAATAAGTGTGTATGGTGAGTTTCCAATTGCTCTCTTTGGGGTAATCCTATCATCCCAAAGGGATATCTTTAACTTGGAATGCCAAGTCCTTTGGTTCTCCTCCATTGTCCTCTTTATGATCCTAAATAGATTATTGTTTATGGACTTATTTATTCCATTCCCATAGGGATAATAGTTGGAGGAGGTGCTAAGATAGATGCCATGTTTTAAAGCCCATTCACTTGTCTTTGTTCCAATAAAATCTAATGCATTATCTAAAATTATTGTTGAAGGAGATCCAAACCTTGTTACTATACCTTCATATAAGTCTAGAACTAAGTTTTCATTTTCCTCTTTGAGATCTAAAACATCCACCCATCTTGTAGAATAATATATATTAGTCAACACCCACTTGTGACCATCACTAGAAGGTAGATTGATTAGTCCTATGAAATCCAAACCCCATTTCATTAAGAGTTTCTCAACTTGGATTGAATGAAGAGGCAAGGTAGAAAGATTTTTTTGCCATTAAAAATATCACACTTTTTACATTTTCTTACCCAAGAATAGGTGTCCTGGAATAAGCTAGGCCAAAGGTATCTTGCCCTCATAATCCTAGTAGTTATGGTTCTTGGAGCAAAGTGACCACTAGCTGGTCAATCATGAAACTCAAATAGTAATTTGTCATTCTAATCTGAGTCAATAAACCTCAATAATACACCTAAAAAATCTTTCTTAAATAGCACTCCATCAATAAGTACATAAGGAATGGATTTCAATCTAAAGTACCTTCTTCTATATCTATTAAGACCTTGTGTACACTCACTAATTTAAAGGAAATGAGTCATATCTTGTGTCCAAATCCTCATGGGTGAAGATGTAGCTATCATATGGTCATCATGAAGTACCAAAAAAACCTCCTTTTTCTCTTTCAAGTCTGAAGTAAGATACCCACATAACCCTTTTCCTTTCACTATTTTGGTTATCTTGATTTCCACATCATATTCCATCATTTTTGTGATCCAACTTGTTCTCTTCTCATTCAAATCTCTGCTCAAGAGAAATTCTTTGACACTAGGATGAGGTAAAAATATGTGGATATTTTTATTAGATAACATATGCCTAAATTTATTTAGGCTCCTAATAAATGAAAGTAGTTGCTTCTCAACATAATTTTATCTTACCTCATGGCCTTCTAAACATTGACTAAAGAAGGCAATAGGCTGCTCTAAATTTTCATCATTTGCTTGAATAAGCATGGTAGAGATTACCTCTTAATTTCCAAAAGTATACAAATTTAAATCCTTGTAAAAATTAGGACTTGCAAGAGTATGAGCTTGATCAATGTATTGTTTGATCTCTTCAAAACTTTCCTTCCTTCTTCTAGTCCAAGTGAATGTTTCATCCTTTCTCAACATGGAGTTTAGAGGCTTGAAAAGATTAGAAAAATCAAGAATGAATCTCCTTATGAATTTATTTTTCTAAAGAAACTTTACAAACCTTTTTTGTGTTTGAGCAAGGAC
Organism: Torreya grandis; assembly: GCA_037957365.1. Lineage (NCBI taxonomy): Eukaryota > Viridiplantae > Streptophyta > Pinopsida > Cupressales > Taxaceae > Torreya > Torreya grandis. The sequence goes on from JARHVA010001815.1 coordinate 2,535,116, forward strand.
AATGCCAAGATGGCACTCACCCTTTCAGGATCAATGGATAACCCCTTTTTTCAGACAATGTTTCCTAAGATCTTGCCTTCATGAACAAGAAATGCACACTTATTTGGGTTGAGAGAGATTCCAAACTCTCTACATCATCATTAGATAAAATTTTCTTAGGTGATTCAAGTGATCCTTTGCATCATTAGAGAAAATTGTTACATCATCAAAATACACCAACATAATGTCATTTATTAGTCCTTAAAAATCCATATCCATTGCATGTTGAACATAGCTCCAAAATTAGACAATACAAAAGGCATATTATTATATTCATATGTACCTGATTTAGTAGTGAAGGATGTCTTATATTGTTCACTCTCCTTCACTAAAATTTGATTATATCCAAAATACCCATCAAGGAGAGAAAACCTCTCACTACCTACCACAACTTGTAGAATTTTTTCCATAGAAGGAAGGGGATAATGATCTCTCAAGGAGACTCTATTCAAGTCACTAAAATCAACACATAACCTAATATCCTCATTCTTATTTCTAACAGGGACTAAGTTGGCCAACGAAGATGAATGCTTGATAGGAAAGATGATTCTAAACTCAATCAACTTAGTGAGCTCTTTCTTCATGAGGGGTTCAATACTAAGATTGATTGGCCTTTTTATTTGCTTTATAGGCTTCTCATTTTCATCTATATCTATGGTGTGTTGATCTAGGCTTGGATCAAAACCTTTCTAATCACTATACTCTTATGCAAAGACATTAGAAAATTCCTTGATAACTCAATGAAACCATGCTTCTTTTGACAAGTACATATTTTTCCAAGTACAAGTAACTTATATTTAAATATTTATACCTTCTCATAGTTCTATTTCTTAGTATACATTCTTAAATTTTATTTATTTATTTGGTCATCCTAATTGAATATGCTCTCAAGAGTAACCATGCCTTGAGGAAGCTTGTTGGATTTCAATTGGACAATCTACCCTCCATATTGCTGCTATAGTTTGGACTGATTTTTGCCATAAAACTCAGCCTCTTCTTGTAGGAAAAGTGCTATTTTTTTTTATCACTATCAAAAACTTACCAATTAGTGACATTATTTGGTATGGAGGTCCTTACAATCACCTTGAGATGTGATTGGTTCCTATCCTCTTTTATCCCTTTTGGAACATCAAACTAAGCTCCAATTGCTGCCAACCTATCAACATGGTTTTTATCCTCTCTTGGTATATATGTGATGTTGAAATCTTGGAAACCTTCCACAATATCCCACACTATATTATTATAGGACTTAATCAAAGAGTTCTTGGTCAAATTTTGCCCTCTCACTTGATTAAGAACTAACTCACTATCACCAAACACTTGCAATTCCTTGACACCTCTTCTCCTAGCCCATTCAAGGCCATGAATGAGGGCTTCATATTATACCACATTAAAAGTACACGAGAATTAAAATATGAAAGTTAAATAATGCATTTATTTAGAATGGGAAACCAACATGGCTTTACCACCTACCCCAATCTTGTTGCTTGACCCATCAAAGAAAAGCTACCATAAACCATCTATATCTTCACTTGGTTTCATTAAATTTAGAATGAAGGAGTCCTCCTCATGAATATAATACACCCCAAGACCAGATTCCTCCATTAATTTGTAAGGATCATGTTCATAATTTTCATCTCCCCATTCATCTAAGTACAAATCAAAAACTCGTTCAAGGGAAGATGTTGGATATTGGTCAAAGTGGAGTTCATCTTCATCAATGATGGCATAGTTGACATTTGCCACTTTAGGTGTGTAAGGTTCTACATTATTATGATGAATAGGTTCTAATTAAATATTCATATTAGTACCATACATTGTCCTAAACACCATGTAGGACCAATTGGTTGCCAAGTATCCACCTATATTAGTTGTAAACTCTCTTGACAAGCAAATGGAAAAGTATGGAGGTAAATCTACCACAACCACATCATGAGGAATAGAGACGGTAATAAAATAATGTAGGATGAAATTCAAATATTTAACTACTCCCAAATTCTTGGCTAGTGATCCATCTAATTGTAAGACTCCCTTAATCATTGGTTCATATGTGAGGCCTAGTTTATCTGATATACACTTGGGCATAACTGAAGTACTAGCCCCACTATCTATGATGAAATTATGAACCAAGAAATCACAAATTATTAGAGATAGGTAGAAAGGATGAATTTTTTCATTCTTTTTCACTTGACCATTTATAGGTTGAGTTCCATTAACTAAGACAACATTTTCATTCCTAAATGAGCCAACTTGCCTACCCAATCCTTTCAATTATTTTTGGAGCATATATTTATACCCTATTATTGTCAAATAATCCCAAAATTATATTTTCATGTGTATCTTATTCATATTTTCTACAACATTAATGTAAGAATTGTTCACCTTTGGGGGATCCTTAGGAGTAATAAATCCTTGTGGTGTAGCTTGAGAAGGAGGGTGAATAGGAGTTGTCTTCACATTCTAATTTTTTTGAATTTCTTGAAATATATTAGATAAATTTGACACACTTACTACTGGAGATGAAGTGGGGACCAAAATAGTTCCTTGAGTTTCTCCTTGTTTCTCTTGAATAGCCTTTTTCTTGGACCTAGTGTTAGAGGCAACACTAGTATTCATATTACTTGGATTCCCCAAGTAATTAATATCATAAAACTCTCCATACAAATTATTTATGAGTGTATAATTATATTTTGGTTTACCATTATCCACCCCACTTTTCATTGGTCCTTAAAAACTTAAAACTTGGAAAGATTGATTGCCTTGCATTGCCATGGTTTGGTTGTGCATTTCATTTGCATAAGCAACTTGTTCTTGATTTTGATCAAAGGATGGATAACATGGTTGTTCTTAAACCAAGTTATTTTTAATGGGAACAAGAGATTTAGAGGATGAGTGAGCATTAGGATTGTATCTTTGATAAGGCCTAGCTTGGGTGATTTGACCTTGTCCTTGAACATTACCTTGGAAAGAAGGTCTATTGGTTTGTCCAAACTGATTGTAGGATTGTTATGGCCTATAAATTTAAGCTTATTAACTTTTAAGAGCAACCAATTCATTGGTAACACTTTATATTAAACTTTTGAATTCATGAATCTCATTTGAATGGATAATGGTAGATTTCTCATGCCTAGGCAAAAGAGCCAAGGTAGGTAATGTAACTTGACTATGAGGCTATAAATCAAAGAACAATGGCATTAGAGGCTTTAAAATAATATTATTTGCTTGAAAAATATAATTATTAGAATTTATAGCTATCTCATAGGTATTAGGGAGTGTATTCCCACCCATGGATTGGATCATCATGGCTACATCACTATTCAATGCTTTTAGATAGTACAAGAATGGATAGTTTACAGTAGGCCTCACAAGAACTAGAATCCTATCTCGTGTTTATTAAAATATAGTGTTGAAATATTTCATAAACTCTTGTGGTTATCTCTTGATAGTGTTCAATTTCTCAACTAGAGATAGATGATCACTCTTCTTTCCAAACCTCTTAGTCAATAGATCTCCTAGTTCATCCCATGAACCAATAGAATTTTTAGTTAGAGTCCCATACGAATTCAAGGCTTTTACTATGAAATATAATGACAAAAACTTAATATCCAAATTTTATTTAATGATATTATGGATATTACAGAAGTTTTCTATGTTTTTAATATGTTCAATGGCAATAATAGGTCCCTCTTCACTAAAAGATGGAACAATCTTAAGGTCTACTCCTAGAATTTGGTCATATTGGGAAAGATTTAAAGGAGATGATCTGGTAAAGGATAAAAAAGGCTTGTTTCTATCCATATTATAATGTGACTTATGAGTATTAGGGATTGAACTAGACAATAACTTAAACTTATTTAAAACTAACTCTCTTGAATAAGGATGGGTATTCATAAACCTAAACCTTTTGGCAAAATATGGAGGTAATTACACAAAATCAAAGGGTATACCTTTATAAATATACCTAGTGATCTCCTTTGTCATGTAAACTAAGGACTGATCATTAATTAAAGACTTTAAATATTCAATTGAGTCTCCATGTATTCAATATAAATGCTCTTGCAGCTACAACTATGTCAAGACTAGCACCAATCTTGAATAATATTCTAGGACTTGGAGTCCCATCGGGAATGCCAAAAACTATTGAAACTTGGATTTTTACCCTTTAGGAGATGCCTATATCTCCTCATATAAGTGGCATAATGGAGACATCTCTCTTTTTATGGGTGATAATTTGTTGAGATGAATCTCTAGAAGGGCTAGTTCCCTTGATACATTCTTTAAAGTAATTTCTTACTTATCAACTTTGGGATGAAAAAGGGATAATAAAAACACAAAAATACAAGGTGATAAACCAATCTGAAGTCTCTCCTATTGACTAAATTTCTACTACTTGAAGCTAAATAATATTTCCTTCACTCAAAGCTCACAACTCAAGCTGAAAAGTCACATCATTATTTCATAAGATAGGTTCAGTAGGTACTTGAATGTTTAGGAGGGTAATGGATGATTAATTTTGGGAAAAAAATCATACACCATTTATATAACACCTATACACTCAAAATAAAACACTAGCAAAGACCTGCAACAATCACTCTTCTACATGTTAGAGAACAATCAAGAGTAACATGCTATAAAAGAATAACTTATACTAGAAAAGACCAACATGATTGTAATCAATACTCAATAGTATATCATGTGAGTGGAAAAATAAATTTTATATTTCTTCAAGAGTCCTTAAAGTACAAATTTGGCTAGAGTTTCCCTATTAACCAATGGAGGTTGCTCAAAAGACCCAAAGAATACATATTTCTATATTTTGAGAGAGGAAAAATAAATGAAGTCCAAAGGTCAATTTTACATGTTTCAACTTGATAAAATAAGTTACAAATACATTGATAATATATATTAAATGATCCATGAAATTTCAAGAAGTATAATTGTCCATACAAGCCATGAAAATTGTGAAAAGTGGCATAGAACTTTCAATCCTGACACAAAAATTTACCTTCATAATTTGTATCTATTTTAATGTCCCACCACTGACTATGTATAGGTATGATGATTATGATGATATGGAAGGACTTCAATCATATCCATAAATTGGTTCTTATCCTAATCATTTGTAAACTTTTGGAAAGAAATAACCATTGCCTGTAGTCTTAAAAACTCCCTTTTCTTCTACCCTTCACATTTGTCTTTAAAAATTACTTAGTTTTCCCATTAAAATACATATGAGGGAGTTAAATAAAAATTTAAATATTATCCATGGAATTATACCCCTAAACTTCACCTTAAAAGGACATCTAATTGAGGTTTCCACACTTTTCACCCTTGTGTTCACCATGCCAATTTTGAATGGCTGAAAAGAGAGCTTTAGTTAGGATACTTAGATGTTTTTACATAGAATAAAATTACCATATGGATTTATAATATTTCATTATATTCCATCCAAACTTTATTTCATCTCATCAAACCTCATATAACCTATAAAACATAAAAAAATGGTGAGAAAAACACTATTTTTCATGTTGTCTTTACAGTTTCATACATCTCCTTTCCATGTGTGAGAGATTTAGTGATTTGTATCCATTATATAATACTTTTCCTTTCTAAAATATTCCATTAGGATGGCTATCTAAGCTCATTTCCCTCATCAGGTCATAACTAACATTTTAGTAGGCTTATAGGTAGTTCTAGGTTTTAACCTTTATTCATAAAAATTTAACATTGAAACTACCTAAAAATTCCAAAAAATTGATTCCAAGGGACTCTAATAACTTCCCTCAATCCATATGGTTCCCATTCATAACCTTGGAAAATATATGAATACTTGGAAACACCCATCGAGCTTATTGTCCTCTCATTTTGCATATTTGGACTGGGCTAAGGCTAGAAATTGCTCTCCTATAGGACTCTTTGCACTAAAAAATATAAAACATGTCTATTTATACCTTATAATCATGTTTCAATCAACCATATATCTTTCCAAGAGTTAGACATGGAGGTAGACCTCAAAATGGTTTTAGGTCTCTTAAACGCTTAGTGGGTTTAGCATACCCTCTACAAGTTTTGATTGTTTGGGATGATATAAAATGATTAGGTTGGATTATTACACATTTTAACACTTCATTAATAATTAAAAATCCATAACATTACCTCTCCAAGACCCCTTTCATCACTTTTCCTCTCTTTTGCCAACTTGGCCTAGTGGAACCCTATGAAATTAGACTATATGCATGCACAATCAGGTTACTATGAGGGTTTGGAGACTGTGTAAGTGTTCCTAATAATCCTTACACCTTAAATACCCATAATAAAATTTTATTTTAAGATCTAAATTCCTCATCTTAGTTCATTCACTCATTTTTCCATCTTTTGATTGGTAGACCAAAGTTCTGATTTTCATGAGTGGTTGATCTCTGAGACAAAACAAAGAGATATAAACCTTATCCCCATGGAAAAATGAGAGATTTTAGTGTTTTATAAGGTTTTATTCAGTATTTTTACCAAATTTAAAGGTCATACTCCCTCATTTAGGTACCTAACCAACTCAAAATGCCTAGAAAAGGGGCTAAAAAACCATATTTTCTTGCATTTTGTCCAAATCCACCTATGGATGACCTCTCCTCACAAATTATATGCTCATATGTTGTTTATACATTCTCCCCACCTTCAAATTTTTCTCATTTATATTTTTAAAACATATAAAATATTTCTCCTTAGTGGATTGTTTATGCTTACCCTTTGAACCAAGGGTTTCCTAGCTTGTTTGTACGGAATGTAGTCCATTTTCCAAGTGGGGAGGGAATTTGAGCACCTTATAAATGTATTGGGAATTTTAGGGAATATATTTAATCATATTGAATCATGTTATAATCATTTTAACATTTCTTTCCTCTCTAGGTATTTCATACCTCACTATAGCCTTTACTTGTCTAGACCTTGTTGTAAGTAAAAATAGGTGTCTGAGACCCTATGTAGGCTTATATACTTCCTTGGGAGTGTCTCATGAAATTTATCTTATGTTAATTTAGATAATTTTTCATTTTAATTATCATTTTAAAGCTTCAACCTCAAAATAATACACCCTTTTGTCATTGAGACTAGGTCCCTACCTGTAAGACTAAGACACATCTGTAGAGGTCTATTTTAGGTCACTATCTCTTTGATTGAGACCAATTTGGGTTATAGGGAGATCCATTTTGAATTTTCTTAGATTCATATCACATATATCTTACAAAACACTTCTTTATGAGCCTTTAAGGCACTAATTTGCATAACTTTCTCATGCCACTATTTGAATTGAGGTGCTCTGCTTGCAACCCTACCTGTAGGTGAATAGAGGGGTCCTTTTCACTTCATCATGATGCTCATAAAATAATTTAAACCATTTATTATTTTAAAACATATTTTTATCACTTTCACCTACCATTTAGCTTCTTTAGAACCAAAACAACACCTTTATCTTTGACTGAGACACATCTCTTTTAAGACCCTGTTATAGGTGTTAAAATAGGGGTTGATTTGGATGATTATAAAGAGAAAAGTTTTTTATAATTCACCTTGTATATCCCCACACTATATAACCATTTAATAGTCACTTTATATGTAATACACCACACCAAATATGCACAAACCAGTCCTTATTCTTGTTCAACCTATCTGACTCTTGTAGGTTACCATTTTTTGTTTGAAAGAGCCCTGTCGGTGGTCATACATGTACAATGTCCTACCTTAACCTTTCCTTGATTAATTTTGATTTAATATTATCTCCTTGTAGTATTTTAATCATTTAATAGTCACTTATGTTTGTAATTGTCCTTCAAGATGACAAAAGGTCCTTTTTTCCCACAAGCCTGTAGATATCATTATGTGTTTTTAGTGTGTTTTCAAGCACCTTTGGGTTTATAAATAGCATGCTTCACCTCATTTTCTACCCTTAAAACTTGGCATGGTTTATGTAAATTAGATAGGCTATGTTCATGACAAAATTTATCCTTGAAACTAAACCTAAGAAAACCTTATGAAGCTCATCAAAACCCCCTGGAGCTCTATTTTGCTCTTCTAAGGATTCCATTCCCAAACTTAGCCTTTGACCTCTTCAACATGATTCATGATTAATTTTTCCTATATGTGTCTCATATGATCCTATCAAGGCCTTCTTTTCATGAAAATGGAACAAAGGAATATGAACATGCTCTATCCCTTTTGTACACACATGTACTCATGCTCAGCCACCTATGGAAAGGTTGTCTTGAGAAACAAACAGTTAGCTGGGGTACGGTCTACTAAGAACCATAAGTGAAAAAGAGATTAATATGCCTTAAATTTACTTAAAAATTAATTCTAAGTAAAACCAAGAAAAAGGTGATATCATATCCTTCTTCCCTTACATCGACATGACATCATCAAGGTTGTAGATGCATGTTTTGGACTGAAAATATGAGCAAAGTATTGGTTTAGGGTGAAAATGATGGTTAAATAACTCAAAACTACCCAAATGTAATTTTTCAATCCTAAAATAAGTTATTTCCATCCTTTGGAGCTTAAAACCATCTCCAAACTTCTATCACAACCTAAAGATCACCTATATGCACATAGAATTCAATAGCCAATAGCATTTCATGATTGAGATGGCTTATAACATGAACACATGGTAAATTTTATACCCTCTTTATCATGAAAATTAAACAACACTCAACCTATATATTTTTGAAGATCCAAAACACCTCCACTGGGACTTCATACATAGGGAGAACAATCTTATGTATGGAATTCAACTAGAACTAGGCATGAAGTTGGAAAATGGAGTAATGAGATCTTGAAAACTACTCAAAGAATACCAAGGTGAGATAAAACATGATAGGAAATATTTAAGTGACTTAGAGACTTATGGAACACTTTTTCCTAGTTGTATGGAGCTTTTACAGGGAAAAAAACCCAACAAGCAAGAGACATCTCAGCTGAAACTACATCTAGTGGTACCTCCTTGCAATATGCACTAAATCACATGTATAAACACTATTAAATTTAAATAAAATAGTGGATACCATGTGATAATTAATTATACATCTTCTATATCCCACATCACCAACTGGTTTGTATGGATTTGGCAAAAATAGAGAAAAACTATAGGGTTCACTAAATAATTATCAAATATGCATAGTCAGTTTGTTAGCAATGGTTCATAAATAATAGTTTACCAATATTTAAAATCCATAAATTAAAATTAATTTATCATATTTTAATATTATCCCCCAAATTAATTTTTTTGGAAACTACGTGTGCTTCTTGTACCAAGCCAAAACTTGAAGGTTAGTTCAGTTTGTCCAGAAAAGCAAAAAAGTGTAGAATGGTTTTAGCTTCAAAATTAAATTTATATAGAAAACAAAGTATAGAAAAAAGTGTAGAATGGTTTTAGCTTCAAAATTAAATGTATATATAAAACAAAGTATAGATATGAATTTTATTATTTTTTAGGGACCCCCTAAGATCTTACCCATGTGGCACACTTCCCAAGAATCTGTACAAGTGCCATTTTCTCTCTTTTTCAATTGATTTCTACAACTTTAGTTAGGGAAACTACAATATTATAACATAACTAACATACCTGACATCTTAAATTACATATTGTATGTTCTCCATGAAATTATGACACTTAATTACTTTTTAACCATGCTAATTGCATTAAATGACCCCTAAAAACACATAAAATGACCCCTAGAGGACAAATTGACTAATGCAACTAAAACCAAAGCTAAGATGACCTAAAATGACATCTTATAACAAGTAATAATCCTTATGAAAATGAATTAGGACCCCTTAAAATGTTTAAAATCAAAATAAAATTCCTAGGGGTGCCCAAATTGACCAAAAAGTCAAATTTGGTCAACATGTGGTCTCTACCATAGTCTTCCATCATGCTATATGTACTAAATTGTATGGAAAAATTAAACCAAATTAACTTTAGATATTCATATATACATATAAAATATATAATTCAATATATCAATAATACTTGACAAGTATATATCTTATTCTAGAAAAGGAAAGTGATAAAAAAATACTTAGTGCTTTATTTCAACCTATACGTGGGTCCTCCTCAATGATGGCCTTTCCATATTTCGTATCTCCAAAGATAGGTCCATTATATCCACTCAAGCCAAGATCCTACCTATCTCTCTTGCTGTACCACCAAGATCCAAAGATTAATTATCCTCACCCATCCATAGATGACCCATATATCCTATCTAGGTAGATCTGGCTCCACCATAGGTACATCAAAATCAAATCCTACCTACCTCTACTCTCATTGTCTATTGTTGTTATTTATATAATCTCCCAAAACATGGGGCATGACAACATTTAAAAACAAGGATAAAATTTTGTACACCATGACTCCCTTATCCTTGAAGCTCCCTCAAATGCCTCACCCAATGGGTGGGGATACCAATGATACTACCAAGTGCTACCATCTAAAATATTTTAGGACTTAGTTGTATGAGTGGGGATTAGACCACCAAGTATAGTGACTTGTGATATGAACCATCACTTGTTCCTCTACCATATATTGCCATAACACCCATGTATCCATAGTTCCATAGTATGATGTCCATGTGATATCATCTCTTTTTATGCTCTCCACTAATCTAGTTGAAAAGGGATTCATTGCAGTACTTAATCCTTATCCCACCTCTTTACCTAAGGTAGGTGATCATCAATTTGGTGTGGTATCCATACTAATTAACACATGGGAAATATCTCATGTATCCAAGAGGAAATTAATGTGATTAGATTTATGATCTGTTATTCCTTTCTCAACATCCTACATAAGTTGTGTCTGAGTTGCACCCAAATCATATCCCCCATGTCATACATAGTGCCTTGATTTAAGGTAAATTAACACAGAGCTATAATATATAGTGACACCAAGTCATCCATCTTATTACACAACACTTTTAAGGTCACCAAGTTGATGATGAAATTATATATGTATGGAATTCTAGAAACATAGACATGAAGAGTGTGAAGTTTATCTTGCACTGATCTTACTCATCAAACTTTATGGTCTATCAAGCTAGCTCTTAGTGTTTCACTATAGATATAGGTTCATCATATATAATAGGCATTCCCTCTATATGAATCTATAGTATATAATTAACATGCTCTATGGTGATTTACACCTCCATGGTGTCTTGATCCACAACCCACCTAATGTGTTAGTAATCCTTTATGAGTGATCGAGACACATAGTTATGAGACCTATGTTAAGAGGGAGCCAAAATATCTCCATGATGCCTTTGAACCCTAGACTAATAATCCATTCTCTATCCAAATGTATCAATATGGATAATAAATATAAAAACCATTTCACATCTATAGACTCTATATCCACCTTCATCTTTGTATAGTTTTACACAACATTACCTAGTTGTATTTTTGCTTAAAATCTAAAATCAAGGTAAATTTTCACTAAAATTTATAAAAATAATTTAAAATGATATTTGTTTCTATTTTATTAACTATTTTATTTATTTCTTACTTTATCAACTTATATTTTTTACTATATCAGATCTATATTTATTATTCTACTGCATCGACCATACTTGTATTATATTAGACATATAGTCCTTCCTATGGTATTGGTAAAATATATAAAGTATCAGATATATTATTTTGTTTTCCTACCATATCATTCTTATAATTTTACCATTATAGTACCAACTATGGTTATAATATATTAACAAGCTATAGTACCTTTAATACTATTATAGAAAAGGGGGTTAAATTCATCAATTCATCCTTTTAAGCACTCATTCGATTGTCTAAGTCAGTTCTATACTTATTAAATCTTAGGTGAAAACATGGTATATTCTTGTATCATTTAAAATTTATCACTCAACTATGCTAGCATCAATTCACATAAGGTACAAGCCTTATGCACTCACCTAAACACAACAGATAAAGAACTTAGGCTTGCATTGGGCTAATTGTGCCATGATGAAAGTTTTCACTCATAGGACTTGGTCATTTGAGAGAAAATTTTTGGTGGATTCATTGGCACAAGCCTTTTCTACGCTAATCCTAATGGTATATAGGTACAAGCCCATTTTGGGAACTAGTTTTGGTCATAAGGGTATAAGTTGATACTGGGTTATTTTTATAGTCTCAAGGGTGCAAGTATTTTTTCACTAAGTTTAGCATCATTTAGGCACTTTGAGGAGTCAAAGAAATGATTTAAATCAAGTGTTCATGTTTTGGATAGAACTTATTGTCAAGGTTATAAAATCTTGGGTGAATGAATCTCCTTAGGCTTGGGTTATTTCACAAAGTATGTTGATGTCATCACTTAGCATGGAGACAACATTTAAGACCTGGACCAAAAATTTGCTTAAACATAACATTCATATATTAAAATTACACCATTATAACTATTCCATTCATTGAGAATTAAAAAAACATTAACTAGAAACATAAACAAATTAAACTCAAGTAGATTCAACACCCTTCTTAATTAATCAAAGTTTGAATACAAAGAATAGTCCATAGCATGTAAAAATAAAGTATATGCCTAAATGACTTAACAACCCAATGGCTCACAAGTGAGCTTGGGTGATATAATTAGAGCCTTAATGGCATCCTTGATCTATCTAATGCTAATGGTGGTTATCATGTAGAACCAATTTTTTAGAGCTTCATTGCATCAAATTGTGTCTATCCACTCACTAGTTCAAGTTTTTTATTATAAGCCACATGATCACCTTTTACTAGGGTGAAACTATGCACATCAAGTGCCAAGATAGAGATTTTAACAATCATTCCACTAGATCCATTAGCTTGTGCCCTTTATACTATATTCACCATGTGTAGCCACTTCTTGAAGATGCCAAAGAAATCATTGAATTGGTTATCCACCTACTAACTAGCTCAAAGTGTGCACCGATTCCTCCATCTAGTGCAAAAGATACCAAAATAGTAATCATCATCCAAGTTATTGTCTCAAACTGAGATGTCTATCGAGTTGGAATGGATCCCATACTTATTTAAATAAGATCACAACATTACCCCATACAAAATTGTTAATCCATCCTCGAACTAGGCTACCAAATCCTTCAAAACATAGAACTTGGGTGTGCTTTCCTGAAGTTCAACATTGAAGTCTTCAAAGCCCTTGATAGTGATCTTGATTTCCTCAATGGTGCTATCTATTTTTGTGAAAGTGGTGTTAAGTGTAATCACATCTATCTTCTCCATCTCTTTTCTAAACACTTTATTATTTGTCTTAGATTTTGTCACTCCATCAAGGATTGCTTCTTATTTATAGACCTTAGTATTTAAGGCATGGAAGAGTGCTTCCAGGTTCTACACCTGATCCTGTATCTGTGTGGTCAGCATATTAACCTTACCCATTATCTATGCATGATCCACCTTGTTCATAGAGTACACCTGCACCATCAACTCTTCCTTTTCCCCCTTTGCCTACTTGAGGTGTGCATTTAAGACTGGTGTTTGGTTGGAAAAGTTCATGAAGATGGCATTAGTTATATTTGAAACTTATTGAAGTTTTGTGAAGAGATCCTCCACTTCTTTGAGCTTGGAAGCTAGCTCCTTTTATATCATAATGCATGGGTCTTTTTCTTATTATTATTCTAGCACCAACTCTAATTTCATCCTTGGGAGCATCTAATCTACTAGCACACATAATTTGACAACCTTTGAGAGGTTTGATGTATCAACACTAACCAAAATGGATGGTTTAACTATCTTTATGTGCTTCCATAGTTGATACAGCTTGAACTTCATGGCTTATGCTTCATCTTTCACATCCTTACAATTTTTTTCCATTTCTTTGCTATGCCATAATTAATGATGTTCTTTCATCTGACTTTAGTGACCATCCAAATGAGTGCATTTAATGACATGATTAGGTTTATGGTGTGGGTATTTTTGATAAGGGATTCATGTCCTTCCTCAGTTTTATCCACACCCAATATGGTATTTTGAGGTGCCTCAAAGTGAAGCTCACCCATATAGTTATTAAATGCAAATGCAGGCTATTTATGCATCCTATCTTTGGTAGACTTGGGGAACATGTATTTAAATATATAGAAATCATCCTTCATCCACCCTTTCTACACTTTTTCCCTTATGATCAACTCCATACCTTCTTCCCTAGTGATGGCCAACTCTATTTTTTCTTCTTCCCCCTCACTGGTGCTACCACTTTCTTCGACACTTTCCTTAGAAGTGTCTTCTTCTTGTTTCTAAAGGGGTTCTTCTTTAAACTTATCTCCTTTATCTGTTTCATCTTCCTAGGATTTATCAATCTAACCTTTAAGTGTATCCCCTTGGTGTTAGCTTTTCCTTCCTCGTATTTCTACTAGGGCTCCTCAACACCCTCTATTTGTTGTTTTTTCAAGGCACCAACTTTGCCTTCCTTTTCTTTAGGATCCCCTTCACTACTTGGGCATACTATTGTGCAACTTTATCTATTTCACTGGTGGGGGTGCTAGGATATTTTTCTATTACTTCCATAGTTGGTTCCACACTTGTGGGAACCTCCTTTATTTTATTCTCTTTCTTGGCCTTCTTATTTTGTGATTTTTCTTTCTAAGCATTCTCTTTGGCCTTAATTTTATCAATATATACGTAAGTCATGTCAAATTCCTTCATAGCCTTCTTTTTCTTCTCCAATACCAATGCTATCTCAATTTTTCCCTCATCATGGCCCATTTTCTTTCACAACCTTATCTTTTCCTCCTTATTTTATAAAGGCTATGTGGAGGGATATTTAGATGAGGCATTGGGAGACTTCTTTATCTCTTCACGTGAGGTGATAGTTCCACCTTGGAGGGCCTTCTAAACATACTTGGTGTTGGGCTCCTCTCCCACTTCTTCTTGTACAATATAGACTTTTGTTCTTTCTCCTTCTGACTCCTCCTCTGTCTCTTCCTCCCTTCTTCATGATCGGGCCTCTTCCACCTCCATTTTTTCCATGTTTATTTTTGAGAGTGCAATGGGTCCCTTGTACTTATTTTTCTTCTTCTTACTAGAGGAATGAATTTATTGCATGAAGGTCATGGGCTTCTTCTTTAGATCTGAAGGAGTTACTTCTTCTTTGAAGGTGACCCTCAATCTAATGTGTTTTTTATTTATTCAAGTGTCTCTCCCTAATTATTCTGGAGAGATTTATGCTACATCACTAGTGCTAGCTTCCCTTCATCGTTGATTTAGAGAGGGAGATCATCATCTTTTCTAGGGTTTGCACCCTTATTTCTTGGCTTCATCTCATAGTATAACATGAAGATATGCCCATTTATCACTTCCCTCTAGAGGGGATGAATGTCTATTTTATCAGATTCATACTCTTCATCCTTTGTCTTTCCCTCCTATCACACATATTGGCACCTCAACCTACTCCTTTCTAGATCCATAGACTTCATTGAGATGTCTAGCTATTGCACATTGGGTATCCTCCTTAGCACCTCCTTGAAGTATTTTTAATAAAATGCATAAGGGATTTTAAGCCAATTGGATAGGTTACCATCTATGAGTGTTATGCATACTACACAAAAATGTTGAATAACGATGAAGGTCATCATTCTAAACATGTGTTGGGGAGATCCTGCAAGATGCACCATTCTACCCTAAATGCCTCAATGTATTGAGTACACCACCCAAGCACTCATGTCTTATATTTTTCTGATAAGGAGGGTGGGTAGGTTAATTCCTAGTACTTTAACATTGGGGAGTCTTTGTGCACCAAGAAGACCCAAATATTATCTTCATCTCCATCAAGCATGTCAATCTCCTCCATCATAATTAATAGCAGTATCAACCCCTAACTAAATGTCTCTCATGCCTTGTGACATTCTAACACATTATTCACCATCTCCTCTATAATGAATTTTTTAATGTTAAATTTGACCCCTTGCACCATGTAATAGGCAATACATAATTAGGTCTTAATGATATTCATCCATCATCCACTAGGGCATAATTTAGAGCTCATGATGCATATCATAGCCTTATGCTAAGATATTTTATGTCCTTTATTGGGAATGTGAATCCTTCCTTGTAATAACTAAGTAGTTTCACAACCCTCTCTACTTCTACATCATTCTCCATCATCTGGTGGATGTCTACACCTCAGTCTACAAGCCCAATGATTTTGATGATTAGGCACATTGATATCCATATGCACCTCCCTGTGAAGTAAAATTGGTCTCCATTGACATGCAAGATGAGGAACTACACAAGTTCCTCTGGCTTGCCAAAACATTATAACTCATATATCTATATTATGTCAGTGGTTGCAAGCCTATCTTAGATGGAGACATCAAACAACATTATTCTCTCCTCTATCTTTATTCTTGTTTCAACCACCTAGTCTTGGTTGAGTTATTACACATTACTCAATGTGAAGTGGTTATATTCTTTTAGCCTACATGTGTGCATGATAAATACCCAAGTCTCCCCCACTAATACCTCATGAGGAAATTGCATTTATCTATAGGATATCTTAGTAATCACCTTAGGGTTAACCTCAGTGACACTAACTCCCTTAACTGACTATGAATTCTTCTTCACAATGACTGTCTCTTCTATCATCCATGCCCTCTTGGTGTCCTTATATGGTTGTGATGGACTAGAACTCATTCATTTCTTTCCCATCATAAACTATCTAGTGTTGAAGTGTATTCTATTGATCTTACTGAAGCTTGTAATGTTTTTTGACACTTCCTCACAGTCACAGGGTCTACAACTGTGACTTCATCTCTTAAGCTTTATTCACCATTAATGGTATCCTTAGCATTTATCAGACTTTTTCCTACCTAGTTAACTAATAATTCTCTCTCCACACACCTCTATTTCAATCTCAAATAAAATGCAATATCATTCCCTATTCACTCATTTTCATTTGGTAGTTTTGGGTGCTTAGGGTTTCACTTTGGTAGAATTTTATCACTTCAAATCTAGTTTAGCTCTGGTTCTCTATTCAAATTTACATAAGCTTTGTAACCTACTTCAATCAGTCATTCACTCTTTTATACCTTGATTTTAGCTACCATATTGATTTTAGGTGAGTAATAGCATGATGCCACTTGGATTTCTTGAAATATTCTAGAACCCATGAAATCCATGAAAATCCACCACCACATTTGATTTTAATGCAGATCTTAGTGCCTCTATTATCACCATATTAACTTTTTTTTAAAAAAAAAATAGTGAAGTGACTAGTGATTCAAATGGTCACTTCTTATCTATCATTAGGTAGATGCCAACTTGTCTTGATGATATTCCTCCTACACTTCTTTCACCTTGGCATGACCTTCACCCTCCTTATGTCAACTTGGGTGAAATAATTCACATGCATAAAATTTAGCCTCCTTGATTCTATCTCTTTTTCTAACTACACTTCCTCTCAATCATGCTTCCATTCCTTGGTTGATTTCTTGCACTTTCATCTCTTACCTTGGCTTATCCTACCCCATACAAATACCTGCATTAGTCCTCTAGTGCTTCATTCTCCTATTTTGATATTTTTTTCAAGAGTATATTATATACCTCCTTTTTATCTCACGTGCACTAGTATCCTTTGCATTTATATTTGTCCCTTGGTACCCACATTTTTCAATCTGGCAAATTCTATACATCTAAAAACTTAGATGTATGGCCTCAAGCACTAGAAAGTAACCGTACTCGACTCAATTAACTAGAGTTATGCGTAAAAGAACCAAAATAGATCCATTGTGGGCCTAAAGTGCCTCTCTTATTCACTTAATACAAATAACATCATAAAACATAAGGAAACATTTGTCTTATGCCAAATTTTATTCTAGTTAGTGCAACATAATTGACTTGTGACCAAAAAGTCAGTTTTTGATGGTATAAGCACCATCTGATTGCCATAAGGCTTAGTTAGTTGCCATTAAAATTTCTAGGGTTAATTTGAACAAATAATATGAAAATATTATATGTACCAGTCTCTAATATGCTGTGGATGATATAAGGGCCCATCCACCTAATCTACAGCTTGCCTGGGTGCTTGAGGTACTTGGAGTTATAGAGTAAGACAAATGTTCCTTTAATTAGTACCTTGTGCTTGATATGTTTATCATGCCACATATTTTGATGTGCCTTCTCTACTTACTATCCCCATCTTGATTGGGTGTGTATCTCATCCAAGATCTCTAAGTCTTCTAGTCATGTGCTCCAATATTCTTGGTTATCCAAATGATCAAACGTGCAATGCATGATAAGGGAACTATGAACTCCATTGGTAAAATTGAATTTATGTCAAACACTATTTGGAATGGTGTAACCTTATTTAGGTGCTTATAGGTAGTGTGGTAGGCCCATGATAGTGAAAATATCCTATGATCCCAATCTTTGTGACCAACATCACATATCTTTGTGAGGCATATTCCCAATATCTTATTGAATGCCTCAGCTATGCCATTTGCTTGAGGATGATAAGGGGTTGTCTTATGGTGTGCCACCATATATTATATTATTAATATTTGTATATTTTCATTTATTAAGTTCATGCCTCTATCTCTAATCAAACTAAGTGGGTACCCATAGTGACTAATAATATTCTCCCATATAAACCTTGCAACTGTGGTGGATGTGCAGTCTTTAGTTGGCACTACCTTGGCCCACTTGGTGAAATAGTTTATGGCTACCAAAATTTAGTGTGTATTTATGCACCTCATAGTAGGAGTGATCATCTTAACAAAATAAAATGGTTCTTAGGAAATAATAGGAATGAGTGGCATCTCATCTTAATGGTTAGATTTTCTAATATGCTGGAAGATGTCACATGACTTAGCATAATTGTTTTCATCCTAAAACGGACTTAGCCACCACAAGCCTAATTTTATCACTTTATCCCCTCATGTGTTTCTCTTAAGATGGAGTCTCTTTTGCGTTCTAAGACACATCGGTTTAGGATTTCATCTCAACTCAATTTGTACATTTCCTCCCTAATGAGATAAAAGGGTGTGACGTAAACTATGAGCTACTTATTTTATTTAGTTGTCATAGTCTGGGGTGTAGACCCAAATCTTAAAAAAGTGATGATATTTTCCAAATCCTAAAGGATGCACTAGACCCTATAGAGTTGTGAATCCATCATATCATCCTCAATAGGTGTGGTCACATCACTAGAGTTGATGCAAGACAAATGGTCTGGGCTTGAGTTCTATTTTTTTAGGCTTCATAATAATTAATAACTAGAATTATTGGAATAGAATTATCCATTTACAAATTTACCTATAGAGAATAGGACTATTCATGAGGTACTTAAGTTCCTCATGATTAGTAAAGAAGATGAATGGGGTCATCAATAAGTATTGCTTGAATATTTGTAAGGTGTAGACCATGGCAACCACCTCATTCTTGGTTATTGTATAGTTCTTCTATACTTGGGTTATTTTCATGCTTTCAAAAAATATGGGATGATCCATCTTACCTTCACTAAGTTACATTATAATGGTTCTAATTTTAGAGCCAGATACATTGACATAGATGTGGAATGGAGTCATCTAGTTAGGAAATTTTAAAATAGGCCTGGTAGCCAATTTGAGCTTCAGAGTTTTAAAAGCATCCTCTTGCACTACACCCCAATAGAATAGGTCATCCTTGTGTAATATCTCCTATAGTAGTGTTGTAATATTTTCATATCTCCTTATAAACTTTATATAGTATCCATAATGGCCAAGAAATGCACGAATGTCCTTCTGCATGGTAGGGGTCTAGAGTTGTAGAATAATTACAATCATCATAGGATTAGTGAGGAGACCATGTTTGTAGATGATGGTCTTGATCAAGGTGTCAAATGGTGTTGTGAAGATGCATGTTTTGAGGTTTAAGGATATCTAAAACTACCTACACCTCTCAGACATGATGCAAAATTTATCATAATGGTCATTTACTATCCCATACATAGTCTAATCATCTAGGCACACTTGGAAAAATTTGTGAATGAAATCCTTAAATACGGTTATAACCACTCTAAAAACTATGGTTGGAGCATTCTTGAGTCTATAGGGCATCACATTGTATGCAAAATAACCCCATTCTATTATAAATGTTGTTTTAAGCATGTCCTCATCTTCAATGTGGACTTGTTGGTATCCTAAGAACCCATAAGTGAAATTGTATATTTTATAGCTTACGACACCATCCAAGACTTCATCGATGAATAGAGTTAGGAAGGGGTTAATGATGTAAGTAGCATTAAATAGTATATAATTTATGCAAATACAAATGTACATATCCTTCTTGATGTTAATAACCATGGGGCTCACCCATTCATATTCTTACATAGGGTAGATGATGATTATGGCTATCATACTATCAATCTCCATTTTGACCTTGGCATAGAGATTGGGGTTCATTCTATAAGGGTGTTTCTTGATAGGCCTTACACCATAAACTATGTTTATACTCATTTTACTAAGGTATGGATGGGTTCCCTTCATATATTGGTAATTCCTAGGGAACAAGTCTTTGAATTCTTTCAAGAGATCCGTAATTCACATCATCTCTATGTCAAATCAATGTGCACCCAAAGTAGCCATCTTTGGTTCCCATTCTAAGCTAATGTATACCTTGGTAGTTTTGAGTGGTGTATGGTAGGGCTCATTCCTCTCCTTTTGTGAGTCCTCAACTTGACTACTTCCCTTAGTTTTTTCTATGCGAAGATGAGTAGGGTCTTGTTTATCGAGGGTGTTATCTTCCACTTGGTGAACTAACATCTTTTTACCTATCAAATTTGTCTAGTTTCATGCCTTCCAAGTATCATCATCTTTTTTACTCAAATAAATATTATAAAATTAGGAGCACCAAACCCTTTTCCCCAAACATGTATTTTAGGAACTCTTCTAGGATTCTAGTGTTTTCAAACACTGCCCTATGAATTATTTACAATGGCTCAATCAATTATAGGTTTTGTGAGGAAAAGGAGAATGTGTGCATGAACCTCTCATTAAGTAAATCCCAATTGGATGTCTCATGATGTGTCTCATTGAAAACATACCATGATCATACCCATATCTTCAAGGTTCTATATAAGGCATGCACCTATAGGGTCCTTGAGGCATTTGCACTATAGTCAATCCATTTTTCTTCACATAAGTGCAAGTGCAATATAGGGTTTGGGTCATCAAATTATTATGAGATGTATAGGTCCTAATTACTCTTAAAAAATATAGTATAGATGGATACTTTCACAAATTTTCAAGTTAGTAAGCTAGGCTTTTATGCTACCCACTAATGATTGGAAATGTTTTGTAATGTATACACCAGCGCACCCATTCCATCTACTTATTTGGGGATGCATGATTCAAGGTCATAGACATATTATTATACTATATTGATCCCCTTATATTTGGAATACCACAAGTTTACCTTTACTTAGGTGAAGTACTCTCTTTCCCTTATTCTTGGTGCATAGGACCCACCTCTTAGAAGCCTGATAAATCCAGACCCAACCTATATTTATTGGTTTTGGCACCTTTGTGCACACTAAGTAACACCTTAAACTAGTGGTCTCATATGTTTCATTGACCCATAGGTCATAAGAAACATCAGTGGTGTTTGAGGTTGATTGTCCATCTTCTTAATAAAGCACTTTATGGTCATTAGGGTTGAGTGTCTTGATGCCTTGCACTGTGATGTTATAAATATGGTTGACCTCATCCTTAATATAAACACTCTCTACATAGGGCATCTTTGGTCACTTGAGAGGGAGATCACTACCCTCTCCTTACCATTTTTAAAGGTCATATAGTTCCTCTTGAAGTACATATTTGCATTATTTGCATAACACCATAGACTTTCAATAAGTTCTAGGTAGTTATCTTGTTCTACCAACTCAATAACTTCAAAGTCAGCAGAGAATTTATCACACATGATATACAACTTCATTTTTTAGAATTATGATGGGTTACATCCTAGTCTTGTTGGCCACGAAAATTACATGAGGGGAAGGTCTCAAGGTTGACCTATCCATATTCTCCCATGCATTCTTGGTCAAGATATTGACCTCAATGCCTATGTCCACAAGGACCTCACATATAAACCATCCATAAATGGTGGCATTAATAATGAGTTCTTGATCATACTCTATAGTTGGTGTATGCTTGACTTCTCACTCCCTTTTTATGTGTGGCATAATGAATTCAACTAGATTCTAACCCACATGATCCAAATTCATGTTCTTAAATAAGGGCAGCATCCCTTCTATGTATAAAAGGCACAAGATCTCCATTAGCTCTTATATTTCATCCTCCTAACTATCTTTCTTCTTATAGGAGGTGACAATTTGTATGTTGACGTCTTGTGCTAGTTGGAGATCTCCTTCTAGGTTATGAATGATGCTCATTTCTTGGTACAATACATCCTTCCAGAGTATAAGGTCTAGATAAGGCACGACTTAGGTTTTAGGCCATGTTATATGCTTAGTGTAGCTCTATTCCCTATATTCTAGGTGTAATTCTAGTATTGGTAAAACTAGAGGCTGAGTGGTGAATCCACTATGAGTAGTCACTTGCACTTTAACTATCTCTATGTTTGTCATTTCACATTTGGAGTACACTTTTTCACTTTCAGCTCATCCCTGATCATTCCTACACCCTTGTCTACACCAATCCTACCTTGGATCAAATTTTTATACAAGTTAGGGCATTCTTCAGCTTTATTTGTTCCTTGACAATACCCACACATGAGATGTGTAGGGTAGTCATGTTGATAGTGTTATGTGGAACCACACATATAACATGAATGGGAGGAACCTTCCACCCCTGTGTCTTCCACCTCACACTCTAGTGCCTCATTTCATTCCTTAGCCTACATTCTATTGGCCATAACCCTCATTCCCTTGGTTAGCTTTCCCTCTAACAGCTATAATTTCCTATTGTCAAGGAAAATTTTAGTGGCAAATATTCATTAATTCAAGAATATTCTAGTTTGGGGGATATGAAATTGGTGATTTTTTTGAGTACCACATAGGGCTCATTCACATAAAATTTTAAGATGTTATTTTTTAAGGGTCAACTCACTAATGTTTTATAATAATTAAGGGGTTATCTATATAATTCATCATATATATAGTACATATGTTCCCAGAGGTCACCAACTTACCACTAGAGTATCTTTGTTTATTGCATCACCAATATCTCGAGCCTTGAGGTCACATTGTATCACCCAACTACTTTCAACCACCTAACAAAAATATGCCACCCAATAGCACCAAACTACCCTACAATAATACATTACCCAATAGTAATACACCATCCAATAGCATAAAGCCATGTGGTAGTATTATGTCATGTAGTAACACTGTATCACATGATAGCATACTACCACTCGACAACACTAAACTACCCAATAATAATAATATGCTATTTGACAACATTTTGTCATATGTTTTGATTACATCTCTCATTAACACTATGTTATACAACAATAAACTACCACCTAGTAGCACTAAATCTCTCAGTAGTAATTACCACCTTATATATATTCCTATCTAATAGCTCTTTATCACCTGGTACTAGTGCCCCATAGTAACTGCCTAACAACATTGTGCCCCATTATGATCACTCAACAACATTGTACCACCTAAAAACACTCTCATCCTGAAAACATTCAAATGCTTTACTTGCCAATCTACTATTGCCTATTTGCATCTTAAGTCTTGTAACATTCTACCTTAGTTACTATGGCATCAAGAAGTAACAACAAGGGTAAAACATCATAAAAAATATTAATTAAATCCAACATACTATCTTATTTTAGAAACCTAGGAAAGAAGACTATACAAATGACATACACTCTAAATTCAAGTAATTCTAAACTTTTTTTTAGATATTAGATATATTGTTTAATTTTAGAATAATTTTAAAACTATTTTAATGCAAAAATTGACATGGATAATGACACTATTTCTTTATAAAGAATTAATCTCAATAACTTCTCACCACTCAAAGATTTTATTAATGACATGCCATCCCTAGAAGACACTTCTTTGGGTACTTCAGACAAGAATTATAGTTCTCTCCAGACACCAAATTTTGTTGAAAATTCCACTCAAAAAAGTTGATGAAGGAAGAGAAGTACATGGACAATAGGAAGGTCTTTTCAAGCTAACTTGGCTATAAAATATCTATTTATAGAACTTGTAGAACTGTAAAATGGAAATGAGCCTCCAACAGAATGTAGATGTATAATATGCAGTTGAAAACATGGAAAACAACACATAATGCAACTTAAGCTAGACATAATTGAGAAACATTGTCTATATATATATATAGACAATATATATATATATATATATATATATATATATATATATATATATTTGAATCAACCAAATGGATAGATAACAATAACACATAATAGAAAAATGGAGAATAATTCATGCATGTAAGATATGCACATGAATCCAAAAATAATTAGAAATGACAAAAACATCTTGCTGAAAAAGGGGGAATAATCAAATCTCACTTTGGAAAAGTTATGTAGTCTAATCTTAAGGCAAAATATGTACAGTTCTCTACTATTTTACATAATTTAAAAAAGGGCAGACCCATCTCTAATTTTTTAGATTACAAAATTTTGTTTCAACATAATGGGTTTCTTGATATTCCATAGTTACATTGGTTGGATAGCAGTGCTAGGGACATGGAAAAATGTCTAGCAATGGTTGACAAGGAAGATTTGAAATAAAGTGTTAAAAGATCATTGTTTATCTCACTATCTATCGATGAGATCACTATAGTTGACAACACAGCATGGGTTTGCATGCATGTGTATACTTTTGAAAACTATTCAAGGAAATCTCATCTATTAGTTGTCCATAAAATGGTATAAAATTGCAATGTTAAAAACCTTCATAAATTGGTTATATCCAATTTAAGAAAGAAAGTTGGGATGGATGATTATTCCATAGCTATGAATCTAGTGTGTGTTGGTACTGATGGTGCATCAGTGATGTAGGGGCATAAAAGTGGTCTTTGTGTTCACCTTCAAACAATAATTTCTCTGTTTATGATTCCAATTCATTGCATGGCTCATAGGATGAATCTTACATACAAAATTGTTATCACATTCAATAATGTCACAAAAGTGGAAGAGCTTATTCATGACTTGCATGATTACATGTCAAGCAACCAAAAAAATATTTTTGGAGTTCTAAAAATTTACAATTGGGGTGATTGATGGTAAAAAACTACTGAAAGATGTTGAAACTAGATGGATTTCCATGTATGAACTTGCATGTAGAATTTTTGAGGAATATCCATATTTAATAGGTTTTATGTATAAATATTGTAGGGAAGTTGACAAAGCAAAATATTTGTTGTGTCATTTAATAGATTTCAAAACATTACTCACATTATGTAGTATTTTTCCAATGTTGAAGGAAATCAACTATTTAATGAAACATGCCCAAAAGAGATCTATTTATATTGTTGACTTCATTCATTTGAGAAAATGTGTATGTCAATATTTAGATATATTATACACATCAAATGAAAGCTTTCACAGACCTATTTTTATAACTTAGTAAATTTTGATAGATTTTTTAGAATCTAGAGACTTATTTAAAATTCAATATACATGACCATCTTTGTGTCATGGTAAATGGAATTGAGATCCCAATGCACACATGCTCTAGAAGACTTGATGTTGTGGGAGCTAAACCTAAATATGTACCTATGACACATATACTATATGTTACTATTTTATCTAAAACATGAATTAAATTAAACAAAATCTTGCAAATTTTATCAACTAAGATCAGATAACATTTTCAAAGGGATGATTTGTTGGAGGGCGTGAGAGTTGTGAATCTCATTTTTTGGAACAGTGTTAAAATTCAAGAACAGATTATAAGTTTATTTCATAAATACATGGGTATAATTGTTAAACATTTTTGTAAATCTATATATGTGAATGGAGTTTAGATTAATGGTATTTTAAATAAATAATTATTGAAGTCTCAGTTAACACAGTTTGGGATTATAATGATGGATCAATTTTAGTGTTTAAGTGACCTAATAGAATATGGTATGATTACACTACTATGTAAAAAACTTTATCCAAGTAGCACCTTACAAGAAAGTATTAGTGAATATTTTAGATCATATGAACTTGTTAAAACAATGATTTTATCTTCTATGGAAGATGAGTGAGTGTTTAGTGCATTATCTTTCATGAAGTCAAAACTTAAAAATAGATTAGATAAAAATCTAGAGACTTGATTTATATCATATGTTTCACATTATTCTATGGATAAGTTTCCTTATGACAGAGAACTGACAACATGGAGTTCTCTAGTTGAAAGAAGAAGCATTAGTAATATAGCTACCAATACAAAAGATATGAATACCGAAACTGAATATGTCATTATCATGGTAGATGCAAATCCACTTATGGTGAGTAATTTTATCAAGGATTATTTCCCCTGCTTGACTTTTAGCTTGATAAGTATAGCAATTACCATTTTATAAAATATTTCATATTCTTTCATCTTCACATAGTTTAAATCTTCCCAACTTTTACTTTGAGAAGTATGGAAATTAATTTTTTCTTAAATATTTTATATTATTTCATCTTAAAATAGTTTAAATTCTATAATATATTTCCTGTGTGTAAAAATTATGATTCTTATTTAATAGATTGAAATTAAGCACTTTATTTGTCATATTATAATTTTGTGTATTTCAAATAGTACTTCTATAACCTTTGCAATCTAAGTCATTCATTAAGAAGCAATCATTATTCTAATTAACATTATATAGAGCATTCACTAGAGCATTCATTGAAGCATACAAGTCTTATGTGTAGACATGCATGGTGCACCATAGGACACTAGTTCTCATGCCATTGAAACTTCGCCAATTATTAAGATTTGTTGTTTTCATTATCTTAATTATCTATAGTAGTAATTTGGAGAGATTATACATAGATTTAATATATGCAATAAGTGTTGAACCAAAATATAGAAAAATATTTTAATCACACCAATATTATTCTATTTCACATTTACATTTGAACCATTACACAAATATATGATAAATAGTTTTGCCTATAATTGGGGATCACATATTTCCAAATTCCACCACAATATCCACATATCCATATAATAACTCAATTAAACAACTATAACACAACCTATATATGTTATATTTTTGTTACATAACATTATAACAATAAATAATATCAATAGTTATATTTCCTAAATTGCCTCCACAATAATTTAGATTGAAGAATATTTAAACAATGCATTCAAATAGTACAACTACTAGAACAATATAACTCCATAGAATATTTACTCTGCTTTATGTCCATATAATATTTAAATGTGACCACAATACATTTAAAATATTGAAAATATTAAAATTATATACCCAGAGTATTTAGAACAATTGTAAAATATCATTGACATTATAAATTGTATTGAAAAAAATAAGTGTTTTTGAAACAAACATGATATAAATCATTGTCATTTTGAACTTTATAAACTTTTTGAAACAAACTAACATTTATTTGTAATAGACTCTCCACCCACTTTTTGTTTTCCATCTCCCTCTATTGAAACCCCATTGGCTTGACCTACCTATGTATCCTCCATAATAACTCCTTCCTTCTCAAGATCCTCTACAGTAGAATTGATATTTGTAAGATTTTATCTCTCCTCATTCGTTATATCACCATTTGAAATACTAATTGATCCAAATATATTTTTATCTTCAATAAAATGTTTGGATCCATCCCATGCTCTTTAATAATTTTCTTCAAAGTGTTGTTCTATTTATTTAACAAAATAAACTTTTCCTTGAATACAATCACCAAAGTGATACTTTTACAGGCATTTTTCAAATGCACATTAAGAATTTGTGACTTTTTGTTCAAATTTTCATATTTTTCTACAATTAACAAATATATATAAGTCTCAAGCACATACAAAGTTTAATAACTAAAATACATGTTATAGATAATGAGAACTTAGCTCAACTTTTTCTTTATCTGCTTGTGCAATGGTAACAAGGTTTATATCTCTAGCCCATTTATTGAAATAGGCCTAGGCTTGTACATTTTAATTTTCCAACATATTTATCTTAATCCCCAAAACATTATCATTGTAAACATTTTTAACAAAAAATAATATTGATTGAGCTTGTTGGAATGAAGTGTCAATCTTTGAGGGTTCATTTTGAACAAGCAAAACTAATTAACACTTTAGGAGTGATTGTGATAACAAGCATTGATTTCATTGATCAGTGATTTTTCCTTTATCTCCCATTGTTTTAAATCATTAATTTCTCAATAACACCCTCCCTCAGATTAGAAAGCAAATTTTCTAAAACTAGATTATCTAATAAAAAATTAGTTATGGAATCATCAAAGACGTTTAAATTATCAGTGGGGCATGGGGTAGATGGGGAAGAGGTAACCATAGAAGGCACTACTTTAGGGACATTATAAAATTTATTAAACCATGTGGATTGAATCCATCATTAATCATGGTCCCACTTTTGCTCCTAAGAAACTCTTCATCCATATCAATTTGTTGAAAACATGTAAGACCCTATGCACTAGAAATACCACCAACATAGAAAGTTGGGAGATTAAAAATTTATAGGGTTCCTCTACTATATATAGGGAGGGAGATATTATATTCTCTTTTTTGAGTCTATATGGGTGGTGGGGGTGGTGGCATACTTATTTTCTCCTCACAAATGTAGGGTGGCATGTAAAAAAAATCTAGTCAAAACTGGTAAATTCAAAAACATAAAATTAATGAAAATTGAAAATGAAGTTATTATTACATGTAGTCAAGGTGACTGTCTCTTCTGTTCTAATGTTTATTATGGGTATTGCCTCTTCCATTATGATTTCCCTTAAGGGAGTTTCCTCTTCCCCTCTCATTGTCCTTGTGGGAGTGATAGGGGTGGTTTCACCTACAAAATGAGAAAATTATCTAGTTAATAAACTACCCAATTCTAAGAAACTTCAATTCAAAAAAAAGATGTAAGTTGGCAAACATTATTTGTGTTGGTGGGAAGAATCTTCAATGGAAAAAATTCAAGAGTAAATTGCAAAAAAAATAAATTAAAAAACTAATATGAAAAATAAATTTTCCATTAAATAATACAAGAAGTAAATATTCAATAAAATTTGGGTGAACCTAGAAGTGGAGATGAAACATAATCACTTCTTGGGTGTTTGGTAATTTGAAATGAATTAAACAAAGACTTTGTGGAATTGGTATCACTAGATCCTTTTGGAGCATGTTGAACTTTGGATGCCACCTATTTTCTTATGGCATATACATGCACTCTTACCTGTAACAACTAATAAGCCATGAAATGTTAACATTAAAAATATGTATAAAGAAACATGGGTGATAATTATGAAAATGAAACTTACCTCTTTTTCATCAATAGATAAAAAAATAGACTTCATTTTTTTATGGAGGGTAGTTGGATTGTAGTATTCTTTATCTCATATAATGGCTTAAAATACAAGGCTAAAATATAGTTGGAGGATGAAATGGTACAAGTGTCCTTAGAAAACACATAATCTAACTCAGCCCTAAGCCTGCTAGATATAACCATAAACCAATCACATTTAACACTCAATAAAGAATGAAAAATGTAGTAAATAGCCTAGAAGGGAATGTCTAATTGTCTTCCCTATAAAACAATTATGGCTTGGAATAAATGCATAATAGATTCGAGAAATAGATTAGATATTTATTCAATGGGGATTCCCCTTCTGATCCTACTATATGTAAAGAAAATAAAAAACATGTAATTACAATTAGGACATCAAACTAATTATAATAAATGATGAAGAAATAATTAAAAAATGTTAATATCATTAATAAATTTAACACTTACTAGCTAGATCTATGGCTAATTTGTAAATAGACTCCAATTACTTTTTGTTGACATCAGATAAGAAAACCTTGGTGCTAATAGGGTTTATATTACAATGTTGAAGGCCTATTGAATTATGGATATCCAATAGAGATGAGCTAAAGGAGATTCATTTACTATTAAATTGGACATAAAAATGGGTCGTAGTATGGTTATAGTAGGCAATGAGAGATCACAATAGGTTATGGTTGATCAGCATGTCATATTGAGGCATCACATTAATCTATCCAATCCACATAGGACTTTGGTTGTTCCAACATTTAGAGGAAGTCCAGACATAATAGATTCTTAAAAATCAAAATTTTAATGATCCTTATTTTAGTTTTTGTGGATCTAAAAGCCATTGAAACTTTCTTGTAGAGTCATAGACTTGGAAGTTGTAGGTTAAGCCTGAAAAGAAAAGGAAGGGATGATAAATACCATAGAATAAAGTGTGAAAATGATGGAACTAGGGGGTGTTTATAATCCATGAGGGAAACTAGAAGCAACTAGTTAGTATGACTAGTAAGAGATAATCATGTTATGGTTTGCAACCACCTGATAACACACACATGGTAATAAATGATAGCATGTAAACACTTGAAAGTGTACTACTAGATGAAAACAAGGTGTCAAGCGATGGTTCCATGTCACCCAATGGTATCATGTTGCTATGCAGAAACATTTCCCCTACTTGGAACTAACATTCCAAATTATATCATTATGTCATGCAGTATTATAACATCACATGATAACATGATGTCGCTTAAGGGCAAAGTACCACCTGATAGCATCATGTTACATGGTGGTATAGTACCACCTAGTATTATGATGTACAATAGCATGATGTCATATGAAAAAATATTTTTACTTGGAAGCATAGTGTTTTTTAGTAGCATAGTGCCACCTGATGGTATGATGTCAAGTGGTAGCATGATACCACATGATATCCTATTACTACACGATATCGTAGTGACAACTGGCATCATGGTGATGCTCAATAGCATGTTGTCATGAAATGGCATAATTTTTCATGATAGTATACTATCTCATAATAACATAGTACCAATCAGTAGTATAGTGTTGCTTGGTACCATAATAATACATGTTAGTAAAACATTACCCTATCGCCCCAATAGAATGTTATCAGGCTATTGTATGGAAAATAAACAAGGTGATTTTTCCCCCCTCTACCACATAGATTTTCCAAGGATATGAATTTGGTTCACCTAAAAAAATCTAGAGGGTTTCTATCATGGCCTCTTAAAATGAACATTTCCTATCGTGTGCCTTTCTCTATGTTTTTGTGCATCTCATCGATTACTTTGATAATCAGCTATGGTATGAGTATAGGCATTGTACAACCCATAATAGATGGTTATGTTGACCTAACTGGTGCATTATAATAAAATGTAGTTTTGAACATCATGTACCTCATGATAAACCTCATAACTTAGAAGAAATTTGTGCACATTCCTTTGAGGATAGTTATTCCTATTAAGGTCTTCTATTTTGTAGTCAGTACACCATAATCTACTTTGAGCATCTTGTGATAAACTAGCAGTAAGATTTTAGAGTTGGGAGGCCATAGATGTAATATTTTCCTCCATGAAGGGTTGATCTTAGTATCAAAACTTATAACTACCTTGGCCCTAAACGTGGCTTCAAGTGCTTCACAGGGGTCTGTGAATGTCTTTATGGAGAGAACTCTTCTGAATGGCACTAGCAAACCCTCCAATGAACTATTACACATGTTGGGAGGGGTGAATGTCAGAAGAAAGATTGGAAAGGAGGGTCTTGAACCTTGCATTATACAAGCACATGCTCTTTGAGAGTATTTGGTTAATCTTCTTGAGCGTGATGATGTTCTGTTGTTCAAACTCAAGTATGTTGAATTCTTTCATGAATGCTTCCTTTAAGGTGTCATAGTCAACCATAGATTGGTTACAATCAAATTTCCTATACCAGGTATGGGAGCCATCTAATAGAGTCATTATGAACTAGGTTACCTTGCACTCTAATTAGGTTATTCCCCATGCATACTATTGTAGTTCATACTTTACAATATGCTCTGCAACATTATATATGTCATGGTATTATGTCAAGTGCATGGCCATTTCATAGTAAATTTTTTTGCGGGGTGTAGCTAACATCTAAGGCATTTATCCTCCTACGTTATATCTTGGTGGTGTTTCTCTAATGCCTCCATCAATTAGGTTAGGCATTGGTCTTATTATTACTATTGGCACTGAAGATGATGATGGAACTATACTACTAACTTGTGGAACCAAAATGCTTCCTATGAGTTGTTTCCCAATCTATGAAGATGACATTAGCTAAGCTAGAATGCTTGCACTTATAATCTACTATGGTGAGCTAGCTTTCAATTGTCTAGAGGTATCTTTTATCAATTCCTCATGGGGAATAACTTGTTTAATCATAAAATTATACTCCAGGTCTACAAAATGGTCAAAGTCTATGTTGATAATGGGGTTAATTATCACTCTTATTTCTTCTTGTAGGGGATACAACACATGATATTTCACTACAAGTTCAAAGGGGGTAGGCACATCTGATTCATATTTAGTTACCAATTTTTTTAGGGATCCAGTACATTCTTCACATTTCAACTATTGAGCTCAATCCATTAATTCATTTTTTCTTTCCTCACACTATTGTATTTTAATAGATCCTTCCCCATGCCCCTCCTACTTGTTATAGGTTCTCTTGGCCCTTCTAGGTTCTAGATCTTCCATCATCCTACACCTTCTCTTATTATAAGTCTATCTCCCAAGCTCTTAGGTGTCAATCTGCTCATCCCCTTCTATTGTGTTTCACCTACACATCCCCTTCTCCCCCTTTGCATTGCTCATACGTAAAAGTACTTTATCCTTCCATTATCAAAGTTTCAAAATCATAATCCACCATTAGTTTCTTGAGTTTTGTGCTAAACTCTTTCACAAATGTGCCTTTGGGTCATGCAAAAATTGATACTCTACTTCTTTAGGGTAGGAATATGTAGAAATAACAAACTCAATCATGTAATTATTTAGCACTCATTACCGCTATTTGTCTACTGCTCTTGTCTAAGTGGCATCGAGAGTCTCAAATCTCTCTAAGTGCTCTTTCATTCACTCAAGGTGATGTCTATAGCTTTGTATTCTAGGGGTTTTATAGGAAGATAACCATTAGTACACATGCTCAAGAAATTTTTAGAAAAATACCTCATAGAGAACATCATATAGGTTGTTATGAATGCACTTTCTTGGCTTGTGTCCTCTACAGATCAGATGTTTCAGCAAAAATTTATCTTCCACCTATTGTAACTAGTGTTTAATATTCCCAAGGGAGAGTTAGACCATTGTTATATTGTACCATTGTAGCAACAAAATTCAACACAAGTCCTATTAATGGAACTAAAATTTTGTAAAAAGGGGGTTAAATTCATCAATTCATCTAGTCAGGTGCTCATCCGATTGTCCAAGTTAGTTCTAGACTCATTACAACTTAGGCATAAATATGGTATATTCACATAGCATTCAACATTTATCACTCAACTATGCTAAGATTAATTCACATAAGGCATAATACTTATGTGCTCACCCAAGTTTTAGTAGAGAAAGAATCAGGGTCCACATTGGGCAAGTTGTGCCATGGCACAATTTTTCACTCATAGGACTTGGTCATTTCAAAGAAAACTTTTGGTGGATTCATTGGTGTAATATTTTTTGGGGATAATCCTAATGGTCTATAGGTGAAATCCTATTTGGGGAATTAGTTCTAGTCATAAGAGCACAAGGTGATACAAGGTTATTTTTATATTCTCAAGGGCACAAGCCTTTGTTTAACTAAGTTTAGCATCATTCAGGCACTTTAAGGAGTCAAGGAAATGCTTTATATCAAGTGTTCATGTCTTGGCTAGCACTTCTTGGCAAGGGTATCAAATCTTTGGCACGTGACTCTCCTTACACTTGAGTATTTCATAGAGTATGCTAATGTCATCACTTAGCACAGAGATGCTATTGACAACCTAGACCAAAACTTTGGTTAAACATAACATTCATATATTGAAATTATACCATTACAATTATTTCATTCTTTACACATTCAAAGGAAATTAACTAGATACATAACAAGATCAAACTAAATTAGATGAAACACCCTTCTTGATTAATCAAAGTTAAAATATAGAGCATAGTCTACAACACATAAAAATAGAGTATATGCCTAAACAACTTAACAACCCAATGACTCATAGGTGAGCTTGGGTGATACAATTGGAGCCTTAATGGTGTCCATGATCTATCTAATACTAATGGTGGCTATCATCATGTAGAACCAATTCACCAGAGCTTCACTACATCAAATCAAATATGCTCCCTCACTAGTTTGAGCTTGTTGTTATAGGCCATAGGAGTACCTTTTGTTAGGGTAGAGATACGCATACTAGGTGTTGAGCTAGATATTTTAGTATTCATTCCATTATCTCTATTACCTTGTGCCCTTCACACTATAATTTCCATGTGTATCCACTTCTTGAAGATGCCCAAGAAATCACTGAATTAGTTAGCCACTTGCTAGTTGGGTAAGGTGTGTGTCGATTCCTCCATCTGGTTCAAAAGATACCAAAATAACAATCAATATCCAAGTGATTGCCTCATACTGAGATGTCTGTAGAGTTGGTATAGATCCCATACTTAATTACATATGGGCCTAATAAATACTATATCAACCATGATATGTAGTTTTAACCTCTATAATAACCCTTAATACTTAATTTTATTTTCCTTACTAGGTAGTATTGGATAGGCTCATGATTTTTCTCCACCCAACTCTATCAACCTTGATGATATAATTATTTGGAAGTGGAGATTTATTAATTTTACTATAAAAAATATGCCAGCCTTAAATTTGAATTTTGGTTTTTTTATCATCACTCTCATAATTTACTCTATATTTTGATGTTTTTTTGGGGCAAATTATGTTACACGAATTTACCCCAATACATGTATTTCATAAATATTGTCTATCTAATCTATTTTACCAAATTAAAAAATTAATGTATCACTTACCTACATGGATATTACAACTACTCCTAAGAAACCTCCCACATGTCTTCATATTCATCCTCTAGATATTGTCTCTTGTTACATTAGAATTGGGTGTTTACAGTTATCATTTTCTCAAAATAGCAAATGAGAAGATGAAGTTCAATTTACCTATTTATAGTAAAAATTTAAAAATTTGAAATTTCATATTGTTTATTTCCAAATTTCATATTTTTTTAATATATTTGTTTTTGTAGGTATTTTTCACAAACCAAAATAAGATTTAGGATCCTGGTGAAGTAAGGAATTTTTAGGTACTAACATAAATTTTTTCTATAAATTTATATTTTTCTCTTATTTTTTAGGTTTACCCATCTACCTTATAGATTTTCACCTTCCATGAGCTACAATACACAAAATCATTGATGGTATCAGCTCTTGAACCTACAACCAAGGCTCTGATACCACTTGTCAGGAACCTAGAACAATAAATATGCTCTGATACCACTTGTCAGGATCTTGCTCCACCAATAGAGCACATATGATTACTTCTCATATTAGCAACTAAACACGGAATTTAACCAAAATAAATAAGTAACTAGAAATATGAAACAACACAAGAATATGAGAGACAATACACAATTGTATTAATAATCACACAGAAGAATATACAATAAAGAAGATGCCACTTCTTCTTCCACCTCAAAGGCTCGCCACACCTCAAGACCTTCTTCCCTCTCTCTCTCGGTCCCAACAATCAACTCCAATACAGAATTGATGTTCACCTCTCCAACTAGTCAGTAACACGCTGCCAATACACCAAGTACACAACCGTACTCCAAGTAGATCTCCTGCTCTCTACTGCTACCTACAAATCACTAGACCTTACTCACCATTGTAGATCTCCAAAAGAAGTCATGCTTACCTGCTGACTAAGATCATACAAATATGAAGAACCCTTCTGATTCTCCAAACCAGCACCCACCTTGGTACTGTGGCACTAGGAGGAACACACCATTGCTCTCCTCTCTCAGAAGGAGCTTATTTGCTCTCTTACTCTCTAGCTACAATTTACAATACATGCCAATGGGTCTATAAATAGATCCCAAAATTGAACAATAACTTAGACTCTTAGTTTACTATAATTATCCACGTAGCTCAAGACTCTAACTGGTCTTTACATGTAAACACTCCATTCACTTAACTAATTGTTTGTGCAACAAACAGTTTCGAAACACACAGGCGACCAACATCGGTCCCTGCTTCCCTGGTGCTACCGACATCGGCCGACTCCCTACCATCGCCGATTGCCTTCTGCACTAGTCATGACCGACGTCGGTCATGCTGCTGATGCCGGTGTTTATGGGTCTTCGGCAACCTCCTTTTCTTTGTCTGCAACAAGTTGAAGCTTTTAGCTCCACAACCTAACAATCTCCCACTTGGAGATAAATAGCTGCAACTGTACCTGTACCTATACATCATCTAGTTTTTTCCCTTGGCTCTATATCCCTCTTCAAGATCACTCTTGAAGACCAACCACCACAAAACCTATAGTGCAAAACCTGTCATCCAAATCTCTTGCCACATCTACATCTATGAACCCCTGTAGAAAAGAACTTGACCCTGCATAGCATGTGCACCTGCTGCTGGTCCCTCTAAGAATCCATTGAACTGCCCTCCAGTACTTTCTCAAATTGGCTCCAAACTTTCTGACAACTCCCACTGCTTGGGAAAACTTAGGTTTACACTAGACCTCATGTGATTTCGAACACTTGTTCTAAGCTCTGCTTGAACTGTCTAGCCCTTGGTGTGCTTTCTGATTTTGCATCCTACATCATGAACCCCACCAACACCGTCTTCACATCAGCTCCCACTTGAGACCAAATCTCCATGTCTCTTATGCCAAAGAATTTCGTTGCTCCAAATTCTCCATGACATACCTCTGAACTAACCTTACCCTTAGCTCAACAAATCCCTGTATGTACAAACTTGCTAGCAAATTATCCACATACAATAACTGGATAATGTCACAACTCATCATCCACCTGGTAAGACAAAACTATAGTAGTTACACTGACATTGACTGAAGCCATGCTTAGTCATCCACCTATCAAAACATGTACCACTGTCCTGCAGCTTCCTCAAGACCATATGCCTTGGCCTTTCGTCTCACGTATCCATCCACTCTCTTCTTTAAATTGGGAATCCATCCCTTATCCAGTGCTTTCTTCCAGCTGACAACTCCACCAACAAATACCTATTTGGTTCTTCTCCAAGGACTCACACTCCTCATTCATGCCAAGCTCCCACTATTTTTGGATTCTACCTGCATTGCTTCTTCCATCTTCCTAGTTCTTGACCATCAATAAGCAATATAAAGAAGGTGAACAATGAATATGAGGTTCACTTACCCTTTCTGACCTCCATATGAGCGTTTGAGACTTGTTGACAGCTTGCTGTCTACCCACCATCCATTTCAGTGACCGATCTCGGCCATCTCCCAGTCTGCTCCTGACCGATGTCAGTTCCCTATGTTGACCCTGATTACTGATGTCATTTCCCTGGCCAACGCCAGTATCCCTTATGCCGACATTGGTTCCTTCATGACCGACGTCAGTCTTCTTATTGTCGACGTCGGTTACTATCTGACCGACGTCGGTACCTGTGTTTGACTGTGAGTGATAAATTTTTACCCGTAAGCTCTCCATGGATTAAAATCCTATTTAAATCAACATAGCCCTACTCAGAATAATTCAGTTCCCTCACCTGATCTCTATCCATCATCTCCTCCATGAACACCAAGGCTTTCCAGTTCTTTAGCTTGTCAAAAACATCTGTCTTTTGCTTAAGAACATGCATTCCCCTTCTACATATTTGACCAAGCCTACAAAGCCACATCTCTATAACAAAAGGTGAATCAGTAATATAAGTAGATAGATAAAGGATACCTACTTTCTTACCACCATCTAATTCAAGTGTATCCGATGTGAGAGTTACAGTGCATCTCTCATCAACCAAATTTCCTGAAGAAATTAGACTCATCTCCAAGACTGGAACCTACATGACCTCCTTCACCACCTGTGTGTTATCTGTCTACAATTTCAGCTTCACTTCCCCTTCATCAATCATATGAAAAGGCTCTCCAACCCCTAAATAAATCTCTCCAAAGACATACCCATGAAGAGATGCTCTATTTCGGGCTGCATGGAAAGAGGCAAAAGAATCTGTAAACAAAGATTCTAATTTATCTAGAGAAACTTGTGCAACATCACCTGCAATATCTGCTTCTACACGCTAATCTTCTACCGACCAACAATCTCCCTTTACCTACTCTTTCTTTCCATCAATCAGACCATTCGTGTTATTCAGTTTCTCCATTCATAGCTTACTTTCTTCTGCCATTACTATACTCCCACTCAATCTGAAACCCCTGCGAGTGACCTGTAATCAAAAACACTACCAGATCTGAACCACCTGTTAGTCAACCCAACCAAAAGCTCTGATACCACTTGATGGTATCAGCTCTTGAACCTACAACCAAGGCTCAGATACCACTTGTCAGGAACCTAGAACAATAAATATGCTTTGATACCACTTGTCAGGATCTTGCTCCACCAATAGAGCACATATGATTACTTCTCGTATTAGTAACTAAACAGGAAATTTAACCAGAATTAATAAGTAACTAGAATATGAAACAACATAGGAATATGAGAGACAATACACAATTGTATTAATAATCACACAGAAGAATATACAATAAAGAAGATGCCACTTCTTCTTCCACCTCAAAGGCTCGCCACACCTCAAGACCTTCTTCCCTCTCTCTCTCGGTCCCAAGAATCAACTCCAATACAGAATTGATGTTCACCTCTCCAACCAGTCAGTAACACGCTACCAGTACACCAAGTACACAACCATACTCCAAGTAGATCTCCTACTCTCTGTTGCTACCTGTAAATCACTAGACCTTACTCACCATTGTAGATCTCCAAAAGAAGACATGTTTACCTGCTGACTAAGATCATACAAATATGAAGAACCCTTCTGATTCTCCAAACCAGCACCCACCTTGGTACTGTGGCACTAGGAGGAACACACCATTGCTCTCCTCTCTCAGAAGGAGCTTATTTGCTCTCTTACTCTCTAGCTACAATTTACAATAAATGCCAATGGGTCTATAAATAGATCCCAGACTTGAACAATAACTTAGAATCTTAGTTTACTATAATTATCCACGCAGCTCAAGACTCTAACTAGTCTTTACATGCAAACAATCCGTTCACATAACTAATTGTTCGTGCAACGAATAGTTCTGAAACACACAGGCGATCGACACCGGTCCCTACTTGCCTGGTGCTACCAACGTCGGTCGACTCCCTGCCGTCACCAATTGCCTTCTACACTGGTCATGACCGATGTCGGTCATGCTGCCGACACCGGTGTTTTTGGGTCTTCAGCAACCTCCTTTTCTTTGTCTGCAACAAGTTGAAGCTTTTAACTCCACAACCTAACAATCATTTCTTCCATCAACAAGGTAAGTGAAGGTATATATTTATATTTATTTATTTACTTTCATCTTACTTTTAGTTCTTTCTACAATTCCTAATATGATGTTTCATGTTGTTATGCATCTTTCCCAAAGCACCATCACATTTTACACTATTATGACACATAACAAGCTTTAGGTGGGGCATATGTAGATACCATATATTTTCACTTTTTCACTTTACTCATATTTTATTTTGTATGGGACTATCGACACATCAATCTCCTTGAGTGCACTTTTTAAGGAGTGCATGGGAATGGAGTGGGATCAACTCATGGTACTTAGAGGGATGTTTACTTACTAATTTTTTATACCTTCATTACTATCAATTTGACCTCCTTCGATTATTTTTATATTTTACTTTTTTGTCTACTTTCCATTCAATTTTACTAGCCATGCATATTCCTATTGTATTGAATATGCTAATATAGTGTATTTCATGCATGTATTTTTCTATACTATATCAACTTAATTGATATAATTTTTAGTTTTGTCCCTACTAGTTGTACATATAAAATTGGTTGATACAGTCCTATGTCATTCAACATATTTTCCAACTATATTAGGCATTGGGTTAGATTTTAGGGTTAATTTTGGGTTTGAAACATTACATATAGGGGTCATATTATCATTCCCAAACATTTAACACACTCATTTTTTCTTCTTGTGCTCACATTTAGGCTCTTAGGTAGTAAAGGGAGGAGATAGAGGTTAAGGTCCTATCTTTGAGGTCAAGTCTCGCTCAAGGTATTTAAGTCTCAATAAGAAGAGTCATGCTAATGAGTCTCAGATTTTGGAGTTCCCAAATAAGGACACCATTAAAATTGGGTGTTTATATTATTCAAGAGTATAATACAAAAACAATTATTTCACCTATTCAAGAGCATATTACAAATACATTTTTTTAGCTCGATATCAGGGTTAAAAGTGTCCCTGTCCCAAAAACATATATGCCAAAGAAACCATAAAGATCTAGTTTAACAATATAAATTGTTAAGGCATTAACCAACATAAATAACCATATTTTCAAAAGTTTTAGATTACATATATAGCCAAAATATAGTTATGCTAACAAAAAACCTAAGGCAACTACATCAAAAAAGATCCTACCCTACTACCAAAAACCAATCGATAGATATTCTAGTTGTTACTCCATAATAATCATTTAAATTACATTCCCATCACTATCATTCATCATACCTATGTCTGTCAACTTGGATTTATTCATTGACTCAGAAGCGGGCTCATTTTGATTAATTTCCCCTATAGCTAGACATGAAATTACCAACTCTTTTCCTAACTTTGGACCCATAGAAGCCTCCACCTGTAAAAACTTTAACCTTTTTATTGTACCTCCCCTATTCTAGCTTCTCTTTTCTCTTTCCTCTTCACCAAGGGGGATCTTTAAACACACCTCATGCCATTCCTCTCAATAACCACTTAATCTCTTTCAATCTCCTTATCAACAATTGTTGAGCCCTCTAGGCTATAAATTATGGAATCAAAAGCAGCAGATCTCAATAACCAACATAGATATACCCTTAGTACCTTCCTTAATTTTCTCACCAGAGCACATTTCTTTGAATTATTTGGCAAAATTGATGAGAGACAAAAACCTAGCTTCCAATAGATGACAAATACACAATGGTATAAAGCCTAAACCATCTTTTCCTGAGAAAGGCATTGTTGGAAAGGGTCCTAATGGAAGTGAGTCAATTGTTGATAGAAGACCATCCCTGTGCTCCAACTAAATAAATAATTCCACCATTTATTTAATCTATTCCCTATCTGAAACGACAAGACATAGATTACTAGCAAAAATTAATGCCAGATCTGAATTGACTCACACTCCCTTGCTTGCAGTCAAAACCTCTAAACCTAGCACCTCCTCCATCACCTCTACAACTTCAAAAATAGGAATCCAAAAGACATTAAATAATATCATCTTGGTGATGTTACTCAAAAAACCCATCTCCCTTGTTTTTTCTCCACTAAAAACTAATGGCCACCCCAATGATTCAATGCACTATGGCTCCATGCTAAAAAACACAACCCAACCATCAACCCAAACCTAAAAACTAATAGCAACTCCCATCACAAAGAAATTCATGCCCTGTAATCATGTCATATGAAAATCCAACATGAATCCATCTATCTTACAATATTTCCATAAATGCAATCATCAATGATGCTAGCATCACCCTACCTCCATCCCAAGGCACATTGTAACACAAAACTACCACCACCTCTAATTATAATTACAATAATTTTTTTAATTTTTAAACAAATTAATACTAAAATTCAATTTTGATCTACTCAACCCCCACACATTAACTCCATCCTTCCTTGACATTATCGACTCTAGAGGACATTGGTTTATCTATACCTATATTAGCTAAAAAATTGGTAGCTCAATTTCTTTCTTGAAAGCAATGCAACCACTTCCACTCAAAAAACTAATTTAGTTCAAGCTAGATAATTGCATGGATATTCTCTAATTACCAAGATTTATCCTTTTGATTTTAGAAATCTTGAATGACCATTGAAGAAATCCCTTCAATTTATAAAGAGGAAATACCACAATCCAAAGCCAACTCAATACCAAAAACCAACACCTGAGCTTTCATTTCATTATTCATTCCATCTAGAAGTTTCAAAGACATTGCTCTTATTAAGGAGACACTGCAATCCTTGATTATCTATCCAACCCTTAAAGCTCATGGGTTTCCTCTACAAGCCCTGTCAAAGTTTAGCTCAAGCCACCCTGGTTATGGAGGATACCAGATTGCTTCCTTTCTTTTTCTCTTATTATTTTTATCTACGATTACCCCTTTAATAGGAGGAAGCTTAATATTTTTCCATTTAGCACACCTTTGTATATCCCATTGAGTCAAAAAACATTGTCTTCTCTGAAATTGAGATGACACCACTTCAAAAATAGAAATCTCCATTTCTCTTAAAGCTACATGTAGTGAACGTTCTCTATCCATAAAAATAAGGGCATTTATTTCTTTCCAAATTATCTAGATAACATTAGATGGACTACACCTCCACAAGATATATATTGAATGCTTCACATCTCACATTAAACAAGAGGAAAAGGCTTGAAAAAGAGTAGGTGGCCAAGCCCATGCCTAATTAAATTTACTACATAACCAGATACAACACCAATTGGCAAAGGAGCAGTTGAACAATAGATGATCTGAAGTTTATTCCTCAACCTCAAAAATATAATATCTTGATGGCCAAATAAAACCCATTTTCTTTAGACAATCTTGTATGAGAATTGGACTCTAAACTACTAACCAAGCAAAGGCCCCTGCCTTTTGAAGACCTTCCTTACCCCAACAAAGGATATTTTCCTAAACCAAAGAAGCATCCATAGTTTCAACCATCTGATAACCTAATATTATTTAGTAAACACCAATTTTAGCTCTAATCTAAGTTGATATTATTTATTATTGATAAAGATTTTCTTGATTAACATACTATCTTCCAACACCTTAATTTTGGCCTACAAAATAGGAAGGTCTGATAGACTTTTCCATCTACAAACTACACTTGATTCATTAGAACAAAGGTCCAAGTAATCCACCACCTTATATCCCCAAAGATTTAATTAAAAAAAAATTAATTTTTGAAGCTTCAAAAAATTATGCCAAAGGGTGATGCCCTTTCCAA
Organism: Torreya grandis; assembly: GCA_037957365.1. Taxonomy (NCBI): domain Eukaryota; kingdom Viridiplantae; phylum Streptophyta; class Pinopsida; order Cupressales; family Taxaceae; genus Torreya; species Torreya grandis. The sequence continues at coordinate 2,578,369 of JARHVA010001815.1, forward strand.
GAATCCTACTAGAAGTCTGATTTCCTCCCATTATTAACTATTTAAGAAACATGAAGTGATATGATTGATCTACATTTCAACATGGAATTCCAGACATGAGAACCTATGGGTGGGTTTACTACTAATATGATGCTCTATAAAACTTTAGAACCTAGATATTTAGCCCAAAGAAGTATTCACCATAGTCTATTAGATTCAATTAACATTTTCCAAACTAATTTGGCCCCCACAGCAAGATTCTACATTCGAAGATCTTTTATACTATCTCCACCTCTATGATTCTTTTGTCACACATTTTCCCATTTCATCTAAGGAATTTTATTATCTTCTCCAAAACCTTTCCAAAGGAAATCTTTCATAATATTATTCATAGTTTTGAGAACTTGATATGGAAGTATTAAAATAGAAAAATAATATGTAGGGAGAGCACCAAGAAATGATTTAATCAACATGATTCTTCCAGTTAGAGATAACCATTTACCTTTCCAGGCACTTATATAGGCTTTAAATCTATCCAAAATTTCCTTCCATAAGTTGGCTTTACTTTCCCCTTTGAATAAAGGAACCCCCAAGTATTTGATAAGAAGCTTACCAGTCTTGAAACCTAAGATCCTTCCTAAATTTATTTCTTCCTGATGCAAATAATTGATAAAATAAATTTTAGACTTACCTTCATTCACTCTTTACCCATAATCTTCTTCATATTTTCTTAGGATTCTCTTTAACTCCAATACTTCTTCAACCACTGCCTTCCCAAAGAGAAAAGTGTCATCTGCAAATTGATGATGTGTAAGAGTTTCCATATTTTCAACTATTTGAAGACCTTGAAGCCTACCATTTGCCTTTGCCTCTCTTGTTGCTCTTCATAGAGCTTCAGCCATCAAGATAAAAATAAAAGGGGATAAGGGATACCCTTTCCTTAAACCTCTAAAAATATCAAAAAAAATAATGGACTACCATTTACTAGCAACAAAAACTTAGGAATCTAAACACAACTAAAGACCCATTCACACCAATCCTTGCTAAAACCAAATTTCTATAATATTTTAAATAAAAAACTCCAGTTCAACTTATCATAGGATTTACTTATGTCCAACTTCACCATCATGCCTTTTTTATGGTTATGTAATAGAAAATGAATAATTTCATGTGCCACAACAATCCTTTCTTGAATACTTCTACCTGGCACAAACACAACTTATTCTTTAGAGATTAAATTTTCTAGCATTGGTTTTAGTCTAAAAGCAATAGCCTTAGAGATGATCTTATAAACCGTATTACATAAATCCACTAGTCTATAATCACTAAAGGAAGTTTAAGTTTCCCCTTTAAGAAAAAGAGATAAAAATGTCACATTCAAGTCTGGAATATTCTTCTTCTTTGTTATGGATTCTTCCACCATCTACCACACATCTACTCCCACAAATTCCAAGAATGATTATCAAAAAGATGTTGGAAAGCCATCTAGACTTGGATCTTTGTCTTTAGCCATAGATAAAACCACACTCTTAACCTCTTCTAGCAAAAAGGGATCTACAAGTTTATCATTCATAGCTTGATTGATCACAATGGGAATAAGGGGAAAAAAGAAATTATGAACTTCCCCATCCAAAAACTCTTCTTCATTCAGCAAATTTTGGAAGAATTGAGCAAATTTAGATTTAATTTCCTCTATAGGTTTTTAAAAAACCTACCTGGATTGAATACCAACTATCCTAGTGACCTTTATTCTTGCTTTAACTGAAAGATGAAAAAAAGTTGAGTTTTTGTCACCATCTTTGAGTCAATTCTCCCTAGATTTTTGTTTCCAAAAAATCTATTCTCTACGCAACATTTCTTCATAATCCTTAATCAAGGATTTTTCAATATCATAAGTCTACATATCCATTCCCCATTTAAAGATTTTATCATTCAGGCTATGAATCTCAGGTTCAATCCTTAATTTTTCATGGAAGATGATCTTAAAGTTTTCTCTATCCCAAATCTTGAGTTTACCTTTTACAAAGTGCAACCTTTAACACATTTTATAAGCTAGTGGTAATGGACATTAATTCTTCCAGTATTGAACAAGCTTGAACATAGAGGGATCTCTAAGCCACATTAATTCAAATTCAAAAGGACATCTATTAGGGGGAAATCAAAGTCAATTTTTGAATAAATTGGCCAATGATCTGAACCTGCCTGAGGCAAAACCCAACAATCCAGCTTCCTTTTATTCGGATTCGAAGGAAAAGAAATTAAAAATATGTCCAATCTTTATAAAATATTCTCAGACCCAATACGTATATTATTCCAAGTAACCAACCTGATTTTGGTTCAACATCTTCTAAATTATTCTTTGAAACAAATAATCCAAAATTTTGAGAAATTTGAGAACCAGAGATCACTCCTCCTTGCTTATCTTTACAATTCAAAATAACATTAAAATATCCCCCTAAAACAACCATTTTAGTCTAATTTTTTTTCAAAATATTAAAAATTTCAGACCACAAAAGAAGTTTCAAAGGCCAACCTGAGGTCCATATACATACATCAAAAACTATAAATTGGAAAGAAAACTAGAAATTGTACAAGATTGCTAATTCTGCCCTAAATCAACTAACTCTATTTTAGTTGAAAAGAGAGACCAAAGACAATCCAAGCCTATTTATGCTCCTATTGCTTCTACAAAAACCCCTTTCCAACATTGCCAAGGCATGGTAAAAAAAAATTCCACTTCCCTTGCTTTTAACTTAGTTTCGTGTAATAATAAGACATCAAATTTTTGCACATTAAGAAGATGTTTTATCAAGCATCTTTTGCTAAGGGAATTTAGACCCCTAATATTTCAATAAATTACTTTCATGATTATAATAGAGTTACTTTCATCCCCTACCTTTTAACATCTATAAATGCTTCTAAAGTTCACTATTTACCTCCTATAATCCCACTTGCTATAATATCTTCTTTGAATTTCCTACCTGTCTTTCTTTTTGGCCCCTGATTAAAATAGGAGAGTGTACACTAAGTTTAGGAGATATATAGAACTTATTTATAATTTGACTCCCCTTTTGAATCTTTTTCCAACTCATCTTCTGATCCTGACAAATCCTCTTCTAAAATCACAACTTCCTTATCTTCTTCCCCTAAAAGATCCTTACTATTTAGAGGCAAAGAGTTTTGTTGATTTTTAAAGAGTAATGATTTAATGTATTGTGATTGTTGTTCAATAAATTCACAACTCTTAATAATCAAATCTAGATAAATTACATTGATCCTCCCCAATTTTTCAAGCAACTCTTTTATTTCACCTATTTTTTGAGATTGCATTTTCCATTCATCCTCAACCACCTTTATCTAATATTATTTATGCTCATTTCCCTTCTTACCTTGATTACGCACCCTTTGGATCTTTTTGGGTCTCCATTGGTATATCATATGAAATTATTTGGTTTGAGGAGAGATCCTACCCTTTTTGAAAATTTTCTATATATGACCAGGCTGATGGCATTTATAACATCTAAAAGGGATTTTTTACACATCTATCCTTTGGTGCCAAATCCTTCCCTCTGTCTTGATAATAATATGCTCTAGAATATCTTGATCCAAATCCAACACAATTCTAACTTGAGCATAGGCTACCTTTCCACCTTTTATCAAGGATTCATCCACTTCCATCACAAGGCCCACCAAACCTCCATGGTAGACAAACAATCTTCACTCTAGTATTATAAAGGCAATAAATAAAATCTTATCCAAACTGGATAACTTCCTTTTCAAGCTCTTAGTGGTCAAAATTAGGGCTCCAATTTTGAAGCCACAAATCCACACCATTAAAAGACTAGGATTTATTTGCAAATACATTTTCTTTTTCTTCCTTAGACTAAAAGCAAACCAACCAAAAAACCTTTAGGAAGAAATCTTAATGAGATAGTGGAACCCCAATGCTCCCTGATCTAAATTTCAATTACTACAATTACAGGCCATTTTCCCACACATTTACATATTAGGGAATAATCCACCAATTGGTTTAATCTTAGATGTGAAAGGATTTGAGACCCACTCCAAAACCTAATGCTTCTAAATTCTTATCCAAAGACACTTTTTTCAAATCATCCTCTTCATTTAAGGTCATGGATTGAGGTTTTTCCTTCAGACCTCCCTTGCTTTATTCCCTAACTAAAATAAAGGGTTTGAAAATTCCAACATCCTTATCCAAATTTTGTGCCTAGTTCCCTATCATCTTTCTTTTCCAGCTAGCACCTAATTTTATAGACTTAGCTTCTTCATCCCAACATTCTCTACCTTCCTCAATCCCCACTTCTAGCACATTTTTTACATTTTTCTTGCCATGGTTTCCCTCTTCTTTTTATCCCAAACTTGAAGATTTGAAAATTTCTTGATTATCTACCCCTTTCTAAAAAATTGAATCCTTCCCTTGAGCTCATTGTCACCCCTTCTCCTGCTCCTCCTTTAATTTCTTCTTCTCCTTCTCTCTATTATGCACCATTTTTATCACTGGTCTCTATATTCTTATTCAATCTCATTTCTTATCTAAAGTTTAATCTTAACAGTTCTTGGAGTTTTAACTCACATTTTTTGTTTTTTAGTAAAAATACATTTATTGCACATATTTAAGAGCATAATAAAATTATAATTATTGCACCTACTCAAGATCACTGTATAAAAATAATTTGACCTATACAAGAGCATAATGAAGAACCAATTGTGTCACCTATATAAAATATTTTTATATAATCAATATAGGGGGAAGTGGTACACCTTCCTAAGAAGGAAGTTTCATATCAAAGAGTTACTCAAGGTTCAAATAAATCTAAATCTTATATAGTGCATCATAAGTCAATCCCTTAGACAATTCAATGAGTTTCAAAATGAACACATGAAATGAAACCATATCATACTATACAATAAACTCCACCAAAAATTGCACCTTATCAAGTTATAGATCCTGTAAAAAATAATATGATTAATGATCAAGATAATTACATTACAACATCTAATGCCTTCTTAGATTTAGATTCATGTATATGTAGCATATTTCACCCATGAAAATTCACCCTACAAGTATATGATCCAAGAAAAAACTATGGCCATCTCGTTTATGGGATCATAAGCTAGTTTCTTTACAAAAACATCAAATATGTAAAATAAAATAAAATAAAATATTTTTTAAAATACCAAAAAAAACATGTTGGAAAAAATATAAAAAATATTCTCAATTTATTTTTTCAAAACTTGAGTATGACATGAGTTACTACTTTACTTGTTTACATATATTATTTATCACATGTTTGGTAGATAGAATGTTATTTTCTATACACACATGTATTTCATGAGGTATATGAGTGTGATGCAAAACATACATAACCACATGGATTCCCAGATACTAGATTCCCTTATATTCAACATCCATGCCTATGTTGGGGACATATAATTAAATAGGTTAAATTATACAGAGCATGTATTTCCTATAACATTTCAACCATGACAAACTATATGTCTTTAAAATATCTTGTTAATTACTCATATCTTACATTGTGAAACATATGTTACTTTGCGATAATATAGCATTGATGCATATAAATGTAATAGACTCAGTTTCACTTGGTCTATGCTAATTCAATGTTATTACTTTTTTACATGATAGGCTAGACATTTCTTACTTATTGTCTATGGCCCTTGGCCCTTGTGTGTAATAAATTATATAACATATATATGATATTTATGCTTAGTATGTGTAACATTTAAACATGTCCATTACTTTTTATATTCAACATCCATGCCTATGTTGGGGGCATATAATTATATAGGTTAAACTATACAGGGTATGTATTTCTATGACCTTTCAACCATGACAAACTATATGTCTTAAAAATGTCTTGTTAATTATTCAAATCTTACATTGTGAAACATATGCTACTTTGTAATAATATAACATTGATACATATAAATGTAATAGACTCATTTTCAATTGTTCTATGCTAATTTGGTGTTATTTATTTTTTACATGATAGGCTAGACATTCCTTACTTATTTTCTATGGCCCTTCACCCTTATGTGTAATAATTTATATAACATTTATATGATATTTATGCTTAGTATTTACAAAATTTAAGCATGTCCATTACTTATGGCCCTTGGACTTGTTGAATGTGTGATATTAGAACATGTACCTTATTTACAACATTATTAATGTTATTTGTGTGTAACACTTGGCCTTATTTATTATGACATATTCATGTCCATTGTATGTGTCCCTGACACTCTTATTATATGACATTGCATGACATTGTCTATTGTGTTGTTGTTCTTTAAGATTGGTGCCATGATACATATCATTCACTATTGTTGTGTAGTCTACTTCATAAATGGTTTCTATACTACATGCATCATTGTTATATCTATCTATACATGACATTTTTATGCCTCACATTCAATATGTTACATGCATGCTTCAATGAAAATCACATCCTATGATGATATGAATACACATGATAACGTTTTTACCACATGATATAGTTAAATTTTATTTTTAGATGAGTCAGTTGCATGATACATATCTCATCTCAAAAAAGGGGCATTAGAGTGGGCTTGTCTCAAAGATACAAGCCTTCATGAATAAACAAATCAGATTTGGTATAGGGTAAAAGTTTTTAAAAATTCCAAATATAGGTTTCAAAGATTCAAAGTAATTCAAATATCATATTTTATATTAGAGTACATGTTTTCAAAGCTTAAAATAAATTTATAAAGAAAAGAGACAGGAACATTAATATGGATTATGTGGGTATATGGCATGCACATGCACTCAATTTTCAAAGACTCAAAGTACACAACCATACACACTTAAATTAATATGCATTGGCACATGCAAAATAGTTACAAGATCAAAGTTACATGTTTCACATATAGCTACAAGTGACATATAGGTGTGTACCATTATATATCATTTGGCATAAATTCAGGGGCCATGCTACTTTTTTATGCTCATATATACATTTTAAAATTTAAAAAGGCATGATACTTGTTCATGCACATTTTCAAAGCTACAATTTATAGTGTCAAAGGCATGATACTTATCCATGCACACATTTTCAAAGTTAAAAGTTACAATTTTAAAGGCAAAATGCACACTTTAAATCAAATTGATAATGCATTCATGAGTATTATTCATTATCTTTTAATCAAGAAAGTATAATCTATATTTATTTTTAGTGGTGTGATTCAAATTTGTTATGGGTAATGCACATTGGAGTCTAGTGATACTATTGACTTGGAATTAATTATAGTCAACCTATTGTGCAGTTCCATCTTCTATTATGGGTAATGTACATTCAAGTCTAATGATACTCAATGACATTGGAATTACTTCTAGTGATCCCATTTTTTAGTTCCATCTTTTATTACGAGTAGTATATGTTTAAGTTTAGTGACACTCAACGGCCTTGGCATCACTTCTAGTGAACCCTTCATGGTTCCACCTTATTTGGGCTAGTACATTGGGTACTTTTCCTAATTCATGAGAGTTGAAATATGCATCTTTCCAACTCAAAATCTTGATTAGTTATTTGAAATTTTGACTTGATCAATCTCAATTCACTAATGGTTCAAATTATCTAAATCTTCAATAAGGGGGGAACAATTATCCATCATCAGTTACAAGTTACAATGTAATTTGGTTTTGTCTCCATACAACTGAACTCTTTACTTGATCTCCTCTCAATTTTATAATTTTAAAAGTTCAAATTTTTAAAATTTCATATATGGATAAAGGACTACTTCATGTGCTATTGTAGATTTTTATAAATTTGAATGCCCTACACAAATTATAATATCCTATCAAAGACAAAGTGTGTTGTACGTACTCATGTTTAAATTATTTATCCTTTACTCACAAATTTTTATTACTAGAATAAATGGGAGAGGTGGGGGATTGGAAATGCATGCACATAAACCTAGTCCCAAATACTTGATAATGCCAATTATCGACACATCCTAAATCACAATTTCACCCAAATGCATGGCTCTTATTCACCATTATTTTAATACATTTATCTATATGTGAGCTTGACCCTTTGTTTTACACATTTAAAAAATGCTCAATCTTCATCATATTATCCTCAATCTATCTCCATCCAATGGAAATTGTCCTTGGTTTCATGGGACAGGTTTGCACTAGTGAATAGGGTTGTTGCCATGGGCTTGTCCACCAAGAGTAGCTAGGTTTTTCATCAAATAATTGCTACTTTACAAAACATGAACTAATATTTTGGGTTTTCTCATGCATGTCATAAGATTGGCTAAAGGAAATTATCAAAAGGTTTTCTTATAATTACACATCAAATGTTTGTCATTCATTACAATCAAAGGTTTTCCTAGCTAACACAGTATTACACATTGAGAAAATCTACCATTTTTTCCAAATTCAAGTTCACTCATAAGGAGTAGCCAAAAGTCAAGTCAAAATAATCTTAAATTAAATGAAGATATATAATTTTTAAGTATCAAATCCATATTATAGTTATATACACATAGTCAAGGAATACAATTGAAAAATCACTCCAAGTGGGAGAACTAACTGGCTTGATTTCCCTCCTTGGAGTATTGGATATGTAAGAAATGGTAAATCACCAAGGGACTGATTAGGATTAGCTCAACCCTTTACACTCCCCCCTCTTTTTTGTAGGTTTTAAGATTTAAAGGTTCCCTTAGGGTTTTTAAAAATAAAACATGGGTTTTTTTTGTAAGACACAATTTGAATCGAAATATCTCAACCTAATCAAAAGATATAGATGTAGAAGGTGTAATAATTAGATTTGTGTCACAGTCAATGCAAACAAGTCCATACTTAACAAACTCAAGTGGCCTACATTGTTGTTGAGAGAGTGTGGACCTGTTTAGGGAATTGATCATATTTTAATTTTGATTTTGCAATATCATAGTTTTAATTCTGTCATTTTTGGTCAGTCATCAGTCATAGTCAACTGGGACAAGTCTATAGTTAGTAGACATGACGGGCCTACACTATTATCTAGAAAGTGCAAACTTGTCTAGAAATCATTTTAAAATTTATTCCTAGTTTCAAGCATGCACAGTCATATATTTTTATAATTTTTACTTTCAAATATTTGAAACAGTCAATAAAAATCTTTATTTGAGCTAAGTAAATTTTATCTTAGTGTTTTTTAAAAACAATAATTTTCCATATTCATAAATTTTCAAAATCAGAATTGTTAATTATTATACATCTTTAACATTTTGATATCTATCAAGTTTTATACTTATTAACACAAAACACATATTGAACTTCTTTTTTGGTTCATGGAGGTTTGTATCTCTGAGACAAGCCCATATACATGTAAACACTTTCTTATTTTTTATATTATGAATCGATAGGGATTGATGGTACTATATAAGCACTTTGGATTTCTAATCCATATGTAGCAGTTGATATTTTTACATACAAACCTATTTTGGGGTTCCTTTTTGACATACAAAATTATTTCAAGGCTCCACATTTTTAGGTCTTATCAAACAAAAATTATGATAGAGTAGTGTAGTTGAGGTTTCTATGATGCTCAAATTATAAAACTCCTCCCTATTCAATGGTGAATAAAGAATTTATAGTCTTGAACTCATGGTTCTATTAGTTGTATATCCTTAGGGAATAATCACCCCTTGGCATTCTTCAAATGAGTTTAACACTTGGAAAATTGGTTTGCATATCCTTAGGTAAAATTATTCATTGGAATTTTAATTTCAAAAGATTAAATGATATATATTATTTTAAATTTTATATCATGAATGGACATTGATATATACATGCTTCCTTGTATGTTTTGCATGAATCAGATAGCAAATTTGGGGAATACCTACCAACACCAAGTGCAGTGAATCACATGTACCAAATTTATTATTTTATCATTTTAAACTATCATTTTAAACACTAGAATAAAAATGGGTAATTTTTAGACACATAAATTTGGTATTAGATACTTTAACAACATCAAACTTGGCAAACTTTGACATACTTGGATCTTTTGCATACATTTTACTCTTGTGCACACTTTTTCCTATCCTTTTACCCACCCGTTGTCTTGGCCAACCTAATTTACTATATACATGTATTTAGGATCACCTAGGTTGTGAAAATACCTTACATAATCCTATATAGACTATGTCCATTTATTATATCACTGATTTTCACTCCTAAGTTATTAAAAATATTATTCCTATAGTTGATATTTATTTTAAGTGTCTACCTTTACCAGTAGTGTCCAAGACCTCTCAATGAATAATTTTCAATTTGAGAAATTCCATTAGATTCACCTAGACATGTTTCATGGGCTATTCATAGTAGAAAATATCAAAGAGTCAAATGTAAATACAAATAAATCCTAAGGTTATACTCACTTGGACACTACATTGACAAGTCCTAAAAAAATTGAAAAATAAATTAGCATTATCTTGAGACATTATAAAAAAGGCATGGATATATTAATATCCATCAAAAGTAAGTCCTAAAACCAAGTTTGAATATAAACATATGATAAATTTTCATATTGCCAAGTGTCAAAATTCAAGCATTGCATTTCATTCTAGATTGATCACGATGGTGCACGATGGTGCACACACACTATGTAGGAGAACCACATGTAGTATGAGCCCTATTAAAAGTATTAAAAAATAAGAAACACTCAAATCACTCATCAGGCTATGGATGGATTTTTCTAAACCAATGTTCTAATCCCATTTTTAAGGGTCATGTTGTGGTTAAAATTACAATTAGGGTTTCAAAGGAAGGATAAGGAAAATAAATATTAGTAAACAAGAACAAAGGCAAGCACATACATATGAGTAATATATACATGTAGAAATAATCATTTGAGGCATCACAAACCTAGAAAGTCATTAGGTACACTGCTAGAATATCTTGGATAGTATTGGTTGCTATAGTGGTCTCAATTTCACTGATAGCATTCACATAGGGTTTAAGCTCATGTTCCCTGATATGAACTTTTACAAAGAAGACATAGAGTATTTTCAAAGATAATGATGAACATAGTGAGAAAAAATATCAATTCAAAGTACTTATTTTGCATAGTGATTTGTCAATTTATAATAATCTAGGTGAAATACCCTTTTACATTCATGTTTTTAGGGTTATTTCCCTAATTTACATAGGTTGAATATTCATAGTTTTACTTCATTCAGATCACATTAATAAAAAAATAAGTAAAAACACACATATAATCATCTTATTTGAGATGTAGAAGTGGTAATCAACAATATAAGCCTTATATCTATCCATAAGTCTACACATAGTATTACTCTCTATTATATCTAAGGATTTTGTCCTTGCTCTGCTACTAGCTTTACCTTTATGACCGACTCATATATTTGATCTAGCCTTATAATATGTTATATTTTCTCAAGCTTGTGTATATGCCACATCAACTCACCTTAGCTTCGTTACAAGATTTGGAACTATGACATACCCTATGAGTGAATCCATAGGTGCTCCCCTATATCCTTTACATGTTATGAGTGCTCACAAAGCAATCTCACTAGGGCCTATATGTCATCTACCCTCTACTAAAAAATTGAGATGCTCATAATTGAACCATGGGATTAAATAGATATACATAGTCAAATGTCTCATATATGGCCTTTTGAAGAGGCCCATCAACATCTGCAATATAATGAGTGAACAATTGTAAGGCAACATTGATACTAGTGATCAGGTTAGCCTAGAATAACACCCAAAAAAATCCATTAGCATATGATATATCAAAAGGAAATCTATGTTTAAAAAATGAAAATATATATATATATATATATATATATATATATATATATATATATATATGTATATATATATGTGTATATATATGTATAAATATATATATGTATATATGTATATGTATATATATATATATATATAAGTATATATATGTGTATATATATGTATATATATGTGTGTATATATGTATATATATGTGTATATATGTGTATATACATGTATATATATGTATATACATGTATATATATGTATATACATATATATACATCTATATATATATACATACATATATATATATATATACATACATATATATATATATATATATACATATATATATACATATATATATATATACATATATATATATATACATATATATATATATATACATATATATATATATACATATATATATATATATATATATATATATATATATATATATATATATATATATATATGTATGTATATATATATAACACTTACCATCATCTACAGGGGTTACATCTAATATATGTCATAATTCATCATGTCCCTTGATCCTACACCTCCTCCAGCCACTGCTTCTAGTACTATACTCCCACCATCTTTGCCACCATCCACACTTCCATTTATTCCACATATTGCTACTATATGTGGGAATGGTGGAATAACCGAAGTCCTTATTCATCAAACAATATATCACTCATTATCCTCTACATCATACCCCTGTTGATAAAAAAAAGAAAATTTATCTCTCCTACCATTGTGTGATCAATATCATTAGGCGTAGTGGCCTACACCTCTCCCACTCATGGTGGGCATCTCATCATTCAAATCCAAACATGCCTTATCAGAGGCCTATCCTATTAAACACTAGGCTATGGTGTAACATGATCAAACTAAAAACACTCTAAACCATTATGGTGATCCATGTACCATCTATTCACTATGATTTGTTTCTTTATTTGAGTGCCATTTGGATAATTGGGATGAAATATATATGGTTTTGACACTATTTGACTTGCATATAAACTATCAAAAGTCTAACTAAACATACTAATATCATGTCCATCCTTTACATATGCTCATGTGTGCACCCATATTGAAACATAGGGTTGTGTTAATGTCCACTAAACAATATGAAGCCTTGGTGGTTGAATGACTGTAATGTGCTCACACTTAGACATGTAATAATGTGTCAACTACAATACCATTAGAACCTCTCTCAATATTAAAATTATACAAGTACTTATACAAATGGACAAGCATGGATTGAAACTAACTATATATGTTTTCATGTTCCTCCATATATTGAATAATAGGTTTAAGTCCATAATCTTTAACACCACCACTAGTATCAAATCCCAAAGTGATAAATATGCATAAATAATTTTAAAATCTTATCAAGTGTCATTGTCACTATGCTAGCTAAAACCAAACTATCAACAATTTTTGTATGGACTCACTACCTGCCAATGTATTACTTCATAGATGAACATATCTTTTCTTGGGGAAAAGCCACAATTTGAACCTTTTGGTATCTAATGGGTATGTGGAGTATGTGATAAACATATTAAAGAGTAACTGTGATCTCTCATGTAGGTAACAAGAAAGTACAAGATCATTAGTGGTCTCTCATAATTGACTTTGCCTTCTCTCATATATATGTATAAATAAATACAACAATAAACAATTATAAGCAAGTAATAGTATCTTGAGCCAAAATGATAATATAAAACATGGTAAAAATTGACCAAAATGCATCAAAATTTAAAAGGCTCAAAATATAAAGATTGTTGGTTAAATTCGACAAACTATGAATCAGATTCAACAGACATTAGATTAGATTTGATTAACTATAAACCAAATTCAATAAACTATGAGTCAGATTCAATGAACTCTGAATCAAAGTCAATGAAATATGGGTTTGATTCAATAAAATAATATCAAAATTCATAAATTCAAAACTAAAAAACTATATATATATATATATATATATATATATATATATATATATATATAAATGATGAGAACGGCTAGAAACTGTGCATACCTCCTCAATATCCTACCAAACAACCACGTGTGCTCTCATTCGATCTAATTGGCAAGAAATCATGTCATGTCTCATAACCATGGTATTTAAGTTAGAGCTCTAGATTAATAAAATCAATAATATAGAAAGTAAAAATGAATTTACAAATTGAATTATATACTATGGAAAATTTTCTATAGTATCAAACATGTCCTTAGTGATCACAATTCGAAATCCGCTCAACTTTTTTCACCCACACAAAAATAAATTTTTTATTAATAAAATTATTGGATAAATTGAGTCATATCAACCAACTTCGAGGAATTTAATACACATTTTTGGAATTTATTGCTTCTAACTATTGCCTTAACGATACTATACCGTACTTCTACATATAATTTTTTGAAATGACCACACTTATATTCATAGATTCAGAAATAAATAAAGGGACACATATGATGCCTAAGTAAACACTCAAAAAAATAAAGATGCATAGTTGATAATCTATTGAATTTGATTAGTATACATGTAACATAACATCAGTTCTATCCTAAAAAGATTTGACATCATATTTGTAGTACAACATAAAAGTGACTTTTAGAAGTCTCTTTTAGTCTCAAAAAAATATTCTAGAAACCAAGTGTGTTAAATTTTATAACTTTTATGATATTTACATTATTTTTTATTACATATTCTTTTAGTTATACCATTTATTCCCTTTTTAGCCATGAGATAGATTTAATTACTATTTTAAACTATTATATCATAAATTTAACTTTAATCCCAATTTTAATTATTTATTCATGCAATAATTACCCTTAAACTAAAAATAGTTGCAACAAAAGGATATCTTAAAATATAACTTTAATGTGTTGATTAAATCATTAAATCATCATGTGTGTGTATTTAATATAGATCATTGAGAATAATTGTAAGGAGAAAGTGGAAAAAATAGTGAAAATGCTTAGAATATTTAAATAACAAGGGTAAAGTCTAATTATCCATGATTTATAACTCAATTGCATAATCAAAATGAATTTTCTTTACCCTACCTATGTTTATAACTCTTTATTGTTTCTTAAATTTGATAATGTGTTAACCTTAACCTTAACTTTAAGTTTCATGGTTTTCAACTATAGTTATAAAATATGTCTATATAAAATTAAACATTACAATTCATGTAAAATATAGTAAACAAAACTTAACTGATTGCTCAATCAAACATATAAGTGAATAAAGGGGGACAAAAGTATCTTAGCTTGTTTAAACACTATTATAAATTTGTTGTCACAATATGCACATGGTAATACACTTCCAAATCCATTAAATTTATTGCCTTGAAATCTAGAAATAAACATTGTTGGGAGTAAAATAGGGCTACCAAAATTATAGAGTGTAATTAATGGACATGTGTAAGACTTACACTATTTTATCTCTTGAATACCTTTTTGTATGTACTTGTCTCTTATATGTTAGAGGTATACTCACTAGGGGGGTGACTCAGTGACCCCAAATAATCTAGCTTCAATTCTGATCTTTACAAATACTTAATCAGTTACCACAAACATTTATGAAGCATACACATCATTCAAAGCAATTAGCAAGAGAGACAATGCAAGATCAATCACATAACACATGACATATGTGGGAAACCCTCTTGAGGAATAAAACCCACTGGAACTTACAATTGGACTACTACTTTATAAAACAAGAACCAATTAAGACCAACAAGCTACTGATCAAGGAAGTACCATTCCTAATTTTAGTGAGACTACAATCCCATGAGGAGATACTACACTTGTCTAGCTGAACACCAATAAAAAAGAGACTTTTAGCAAGTTTCATATTGCAAGGAGGAAACAACCTCCTTAGATGTTGAGTACCCACAACAACACCTATGAACACATCCACCTTTTCACTGATGTCTTCAACACCTGATGATCAACCTCTGATTATCACTCTTCACCTTCGCTCATACTCAAATAACAAGAGCACTATTCTACCAATAGAATTATGACCACCAAGTCATACAAGCAGCCCTCATACTTATCTTCTCATTAACTCATTTATAGGGCACTCTACCCCTCTTTTGATTCCTAATTCACACATACAAGCCTATCTCAAATTCATCCCAAGTCTTTCTCAAATATCTTCTTGAGCATATTCACCCATTCTACCTTTTCTAGGCTTATTAGGTCCAATGACCTATGTGATCACCTTTAGTATATTGATCAGACTAGCATGTTTCATTTGCTTCTCTCTCTACTAGTCCTCACTGACTTGTAACTTCTCTTTCAAAGGTTATCTCCTTCACTTGGCTCCACACTCTTACTCTCTCATCCAAGTCTTACAAGTCTAGAAACCATCATCTTTGGTTTCATTATCTATAGAGCAATCATGATAATCACCATCTTGATTGGCCATTAGGCATGCCTAAACCCTTAAGGAAACTAACTCATTGAGACATGGCTCAATATAATATTTATAGGTCAGCCATAACATCTATGGGTCACCCTTAAGCAACTACACCTTTTAATAAGGCCCTTGTAGCTCTTATAGGTCTCATGGAGACCTATTCACCCATTTATCACTTCATCAATTTAAAAAAAAACACAAGACCACTTTCAAATACATGGGTCCACTCCTTATGTCCCCATTGACATCATCAAATGATCATATTCATCTTTACTCACTTCTGCATATGCTCAAATAACTCAAACACTAACTTGGTACATAAGAACATCATAAATGAATACACAATCAACTTATTAAGCATTGTTCAAACTCAAGATAGATTCATCACACCTATAAAATCCACACAAAACATCCTCATAGAGTATACAACATGTTAAAATAGATAATTCATCATGAGATATCAAAATAACATCAACACAAGCTCACGCATCCTTCTCAGGTCACTTGCAGAACAAGCACACACACCCAGTCAAATTTGAACCCTAATATCTTTGACTATTCACACTTTCAGATCTTAAAATCTATATTTCCAAATGTGCCTTGGACTCTTCTATAATTTTTCTTTTTACAACAATAGAAAATTTGACTTCTATCTAAAGATATGGATAAAATATAGAGCTCTAGTTTTTCCCTATTTTAAATTCAAATATTTGAATTCAAATGGTCATAGTTAAACTCCAAACACAATGCTCACATCTTGTCTCCTCTTAGATTTAGATCAATCTCTCACTATTGATATTTTTTGAACCTTAATGTATAGGTACTAATGCTCAAATGTTAAACCTCAGTCACTTTGACCTTGTCTCTTACAATCTAGTAACTTTAACCTCATGCCCTCTATTGATCTCTATGGATCAACTAGGTATTTAACTATCAATGCTCACCATTTGATAAATATATATGAATACCCACTCATCATTGACCCTTATCCTTTACCTTTTCTCAATCTTTAAACATCATACACCTATCCTTATCTCACTACTTCCTAACTTCTTGGAGCAAAGTGCACTGTTGATCTTGCTCAAACTTTAACTTGTGCTGAATAATTAAGTATAGGGACCTTTTCAATATACCTAGAAATCCAACTTTGGAATGATATATCTTTTGCCTCAATAAATCTCATGTCCTACAAATTGTACCATATATTCTCCTTTCAAAGATGAATTTAATCATGTATCAAACTGCTCCTGAAACCTTCATGCATGAGAGATATAACGTGATCTAAAAGACAATTTTGAATGTCCCTAATCCTCCCTAAATGAGCACCATTACATAGGGATCATTAAGAGATTTTTGATGATATTTAGAACTCAATAAATAGAGCTCATTTTCTCCAGATATGAATGGTCAAAGTTTTGGTCAAAGTTGGTCAACTAGTGGTCAACTAATGATGTGGCAAGTTTTGGGCACATGATGAAAAATGGGTTTGTGAACCTCTAGTATTTGATGATCATCAAAGGTCTAGCTATAGGGACTATAGCTAGTGGATCTCACTTATGTGATGGAAGGGGACTCTGCTACCGTGGTATATTAGTGTAATTTTAATATTTCCAATTACACTATTTATATACTATATTATTTTTGGTGATTTTGGTTATGATAAGTGGCAGGATGAAGAGCAATATAGTGGTGTTTTTTGAGATGAACACATGGTGTGACCTCAGACCACCATGTGGCTTGCCACCACTCTCCACCTCTATTCACTATTATGCTAAGTTCAAATTAAATAGCTTGAGACCTAGCCTGAGTGCCAGCTCAGAGTACCAACTCATCCAACCCAGCTCAGAGTACCAATTCATCCAACCTAGCTCAGAGTCCAACCCAAGTCCAACTTTGAGTTTAATCCAACATAAGATCCAACTCAATCGAGCTCACATATGTTTAAAGGTTCTAAGCAATGTAGCAAAAGGAAAAAGGGATGTGGCCAAATCCACATTAAACAATGGTGGTAAAGGATATGAAAAGCCATCTCTATCCTCATCCCCCATAAATATGGGATTTAAATCATGTAAAAATATGCAATTGGAAAAATGCAGTTCAGGAAGATCGGACCCCCAACCTTCCTTCTCTATTTTTAGCCCTTTGTTGTTCCACCAAAGGTGGACAGTTGAAACATAGGGGAAGTATATTCTATTTTAAGATGATTTGTTGTGGATGAAGGAAGAAGGGGATTTGACCCCCTAACCTTGAGAAAAAAGATAGGCATTTTTACCACTACACTTGGAGTTAAATCATGTATATAAAGGCATGACTTTGGATTTATAAAACACAAGAATAGATATTCAGATCTTCTAAAGCATTGTAAGGATTTTTAAGCCAAATTTTTTAGTGTTTATTTTGTAAGCCTATGGATATTTTGTAAAGGGCTTACAAGACACTCTTGAAAGTAAATATTGGAGGATTATTTTAGAAATGTAGATATTTTATTTTGAATTATAAAGGAGTCATTCTGTTGTAAAGGCAAAATGCCTATGAGAGACTTCATATGATATATTTTATCAAAGTTTTTATAATCTGATTGTAAATGAGGTTATTTTCCATTGTAAAGGCAAACGCCTATATAATCCTCATATGTTATTTTATTGAATTAGCTAGTCACTATTATGGAGTTGAGTCGTATTCCTTGGTGATGAGATATTGGCCCATTTTGGAGAGTTGTTTTACTCTTGTATACAGAATTATGCCCAGATTCTAGAGATGATGTGTAGGTGTTATAGACAAAGGGGAGATGAGTTCCTAATTAGATCAGAGTCTTCATACAATCTGATTTCAATACTATTGTAGATTAATGATCCATGGCTGTAAGTTTCATAAAATTATACTTTCATCTATTATGAGTGGATCAGTTCACAGTTGTAGTGAACCCAAAGATGTAGCCTTTAAAAGGTTAACTCTATTATCACTTTGGTGTTAATGTGTCCTATTTTCCATTCTAATTTTAGTTTTACTTGTACTATTGAAAGGTGAATGTTTACAATATAGAATTAGTTTAAATAGGGTGTTTTACTCACTCTATATTTATTTTAGAAGCTGATTATCTATTTAAGTAAAGGTGGATAATTGAGATTGATATCTGTTTAACTATTTGATTAAAGAGGGAGGGGTCCCTATCAGTTTACAGATCAAATTTTGGTATCAGAGTAGGTTGATTGTGGTCATGTTTCTACTTTTGTGCTTCATGTACTTCTATTTGATTTAACCATGCATGACTATCTAGTGCAATGGAGAATTAGAAGATGTTCCAATCCACTAGAAGAAGCCAAACTTCTAACAGTGAAGAGTCCAAAACAACTAATCCTGTAGGGATCAGTTCGTAAAAGGAGAAATCACACCATCACTAGAGGATGATAAGAGTATGTGATAGATGATTTTGTGAAGGGATCAGTCTTTCTTTCTTGGGAATCATCTAGATAAAATTCTAGGCATTTTTAGTGGTGTACATCCAGGAACAATGAGTTTGATCTTGTTATCATACTAGCATGGTTTGAGGTAAAAATGGTTTTCTATTTGAGTTAAGCCTAATTTTTTGACTTGTATAATTTTCTATAGTTGTGTGTAGGGAAGTACAAGTTTTTTGTAGGGTAAAGCATAGATAAAGCCTTAAAATCTATGCCAATGAGAGATTAGTATATTGATCTCATGGAACTTGCTTACATGGTGATGAATGTATGGAGATGGATCTAGTTAGTATTGGTATTTGACACAATGTTTTGATAATCATGTTGTGTATCCTTTCATTTTGGTGAAATGACTATATTTGTAAAACCTATGTCCTTAGAAATAGTAATCAAGTGAAAAGACCACTTTCCATGGTGAGATATGGAGATGGAAATATGACACTGCTCATGAAATTGAACAAGTTTTTCACTTTAGTTACTAGGTATTAATTCATTATTTAAAATTTAAACTTTGTTCAAGAGAGTATGTAGTTCATAGTCTGAATGAAGGTAAAACTATTCCAATGATTCTTGTCTTATGAGAAAATGGATATTTACATAGTATATTGGTTGATATCCATGTTTGATTGGATAACTTTGTGTGGCTTGTTGGAAATATAATGTACCTTGTTTCTGAATTATTTTAGAACTTATCAAAAAATAAGAGCTTTCAACATTACCTCATACTAAATAAGGTTTAATGTGGTATAGCCTTATATTTAAGTTGTGGAAAACATGAAAGGGGATAACCCTTGATTTGGTTAAAATGGTTTCTTGGATAGTTTTATTTTGCATTGCTACAAGTTTGATAAGCAAGCTATTTTTTATTGTCAACACTTTTTGGGATTCTTTATTTATCATATGGAGGAATTTTTAACCAATGTTTAAGGCACAAATATACCACTTGTTACAATGGATTTGGAGCAATCAATCAATGGGAAGACCTTTGAGACAGGTTTATCATTCTTAGTTTGTCTTCTCATGTTTATGATATTTGCTTACTAATTACTTGAGGTAAATGGCAAGTCTAGTAAAGAAATTCTATGTAGAAATTCTCTAAGTTTAATTCTTGGAGTTTGAAAGGGATTTCATTTTCCCTCTTCACATAAGTCTACAGAATCCAATTGGTGAAAATCTTTAGGAGAGAAAATAGTATGGGTAAACTTGTGTTATTTTACCTCATTTTGAGAAATACTTTGTATTGAGAGATTGTACCTTTGTGTATCTTTTGCCTCATTATTGAGAGATTACCCTATTCGGGAGATAACCCCTTTGTGGAGAAACTATACCTCATTGTTATAGAGAAGTTGACATTGAAAAACTAGAGATATCTACAGTAAAAAATACTTCACGATAGGTTTATCATGCTCAGTATTTTTCCTACATTTTTGGTTTTCAAGCTCTATTATGAAATTCTCCAAGATGGATTTTGAGTGTTGGCAATAGTTTAAGATAGTTTATGATACTTGGAGTTTCATAACATATTGACTTCAAGTTCCTTCTATTATATTTGCTCTTGTATATATATTGATGCATGCAGGAAGATGTGGATAGAAGAGATACATTTCCCTTAGTTAGAGATTTAACCTCAATTGGGAGATTTTTTCCCCTATGTGGAAAACACCTTAAATTGTTATTGGCTCTTGTATATTTTGATCAATACAGGAAGATGAATTTTTTAGTGAAGAGAGTTAATGGAGGAGGTGTACCTTCATTTTTAGATAATTAAAAAGATTGTGCATTTTGGAGGCCAAAAGGACTTTGTGGGGATGTTTGATCTAGAGGATATTTTTGAACATCCCTAATCCTCCCTGAACTAACACCATTACATAGGGATCATTGAGAGATTTTTGATGGTATGTAGAACTCAAGAAACAAAGATCATTTACTTGAGATATGGTTGGTCAAAGTTTTGGTCAACTAATGAAATGGAAATTTTTGGGCACATAGAAAAAAATGGGTTTGCACACCTTTGGTCTTTGAAGATCATAAAATGTTTGACTACAGGGGCCATATTCAGTGGAGCCCACTTTTGTGATGGAAGGGGACTCTGCCACCATGGTATATTAGTGTAATTTTAATATTTCCAATTACATTACTTTTATACTATATTATTTTTTATGCTTCTGGTTATGACAAGTGGTAGGACGAGGAGCGATAGAGTGGTGTTATTTGAGAGGCTCACATGGTGAGACCTCAAGCCACCATGTGGCTTGACATGACTCCCCACCTCTATTTTTCCAAGTCACTATTATGCTAAGTTCAAATTAAATAGCTCAAGACCTAGCCTGAGTGCCAGCTCAGAGTATCAACTCATCCAGCTCAACTCGAAGTCCAACCTGACTCGACTCTAACTTAGAGTATAATCCAACACAAGATCCAGCTCGATCGAGCTCACATCCATTCGAATATTCTATTCAATGTAGTGAAAAGTAGAAGGGATGTGGCCAAAACCATGTTAAACATTGGTGGTAAAGGCTATAAAAATCCATCTTTATCCTCATCCCCCATAAATGTGGGATTTAAACCATGTAAAAATCCATGATTGCCAAAAGGCAATTGGGGAGGATCGAACCCCCAACCTTCTTTCTCTATCTTTAACCCTTTGTCATTCGACCAAAGGTGGATAATTGAAACTTAGGGGAAGGATATTTTGTTTGAAGAGGATTTGCCATGAATGAAGGAAGAAGGGGATTCAACCCCATAACCTCTGAAAAAATTATAAGCATTCTTAACACTACAACTAGAGTTGAATCATGTATATAAGGGCACAAATTTGGTTTTATAAAACACAAGAACAAAGCTTTAGATCCTCTAAAGCATTGTAAGAATTTTTAAGCCATGTTTATTAGTGTTTATTTTATAAGCCTATGGATATTTTGTAAAGGGATTATAAGACACTCTTGAGGCTGATATTGGAGTATTATTTTGGAGATGTAGTTATTTTATTCTGAAATATAATGGAGTCAATCCATTGTAAAGGAAAATTCCCATGGGATACTTCATATGATATATTTTATCAGAGTTTTTATAATCTAATTGTAAATGAGGTTATTTTATGTTGTAAAGGCAAACACCTATGAAATCCTCATATGTTATTTTATTAGAGTAGCCCATTGCTATTACAGAGTTGAGTTGTATTCCCTGGTGATGAGACATTGACCCATTTTGGAGAGTTGTTTTAATCTTGTACAAAGAATTATGACAAGATTATGGAGATGATGCATAGGTGTTATAGTTGAATGGGAGATGAGTTCCTAATCAAATTATTCATGCAGTTCAATTTTAGTACTATTGTAGATTAATGATCTATGGATGTAAGTTTTGTAAAATTTTACTTTAATCTATTATGAATGGATCAGTTCATGATTGTAGTGAACCCCAAGATGTAGCCCATAAAAGGTGAAATCCATTATCACTTTGGTGTCAATGTGTCACTATTTTCCATTCTGCTTTCAGTTTTAATTGTAGTATTGAAAGGTAAATTTTTACAATATGGAATCAGTTTAAATAGGATTTTCTATTCAATATATATTGATTTCAGAAGCCGATTATCTATTTTTGTATGGGGGATAATTGAGATTGATATCCATTTAAAAAATATTTTATTAAATAAGGATGGGTCCCTATCAATTTGTAGATCATAATGCCATTAAAATGCTTTCTTAAAATCTTCTGTCACATAGCCAACTATGCTTAGATATTATCTAGGAGACCAACTTCACTCATGCATAACTTTTGGCATGCTATGACACATGATCTATAATTTAGCACAAATCAATTATGCATAAAACTAAACAAACCCATACGATCGCCTTATCTTGAAACATCCACATGTGTGAGATATTATACCATCAAAAGTCTTAATAAAATCTTCTTATCACATTGAAAATTTGGATAAGTATGGGAAAACACTATCAAAATGCTTGGGAGCCCAACTTTGCATATGCATATCTTTTGTCTCACTACATCGCATGACCTAAAATTTAGTACATAAGAATTAGGCACAAAATTGAACAAACCCATATGATAATTTTGTCTTGACACCTCTACACATGAAAATTATAACCTCATCAACATGCTTTCTCAGATCTGCTTGAGCCCTTTTGAAAACTTGGCTAAGTATGGGAACATATTGAATTCTGTCTGAGTAGCCAACTTTGCATCCTCATATTTTTTATCACACTTCATTACATGACTTGAGATCTATCACATAATAACTTAGGACTAATGTGATCAAAACCATATGACTAAATCCCTTTGTCTCATTCCCACATGGTAATGGTGATGTCATCAAACTTCCTACTCAGATTTTCTGCCATTGGACCCAAAGTGTCTAGATGAAAACTATGATCAATTAGATGAAATCCACTCATGAAAATAAGAACTCAAAGAATATAAAACATCTTATATTACCCCTTAAATATGATAAATACTCTATCATCATCCCTGAACATCTTTATCCATGTCAACACTGAAGATCAATCGTGCCTCCTTCAAGCATACTAGAATAGGCACATTGCAAACTTTGTCATTATCACTTAGGCTATCAAATCACTTCATGCACTCAACAAGATAGCTCCATGAAAATACCATGACATCATTGAAAATACTCCAATAATCTCCCCCTTTGTTATTTATATCAATAATCATCATATATAGCAATATACAACTTACCTTCTCTATCTTTAAGCACTCCTATAATAGGAACTTTCTCCCCCTTTGATAAAATGACAAAGCAGTCACCAAATGATCCTGAGGACTTGAAAATACAATAAAAATGAAAATACCATCTTATAAATATGATAAAGTTCCCCCTTACCTTGAGCCTGCCTTTGCTTGTCTTGTCAACTTCCTTTTTCTCCATACCAACACTCTCTTCAACCAAGCACTACAACCAATGAAGAAAGAACACACCAAACCATATAAATTTGATGGAACACATAAATAAAAATCTAAAATGGACTCCACCTAATAAATCTAAGCAATTTCATCTTCTGAACATGTTCAAATCTCTACACACCATGAAGAATCACCACATATGCTTACTAGCCTTCTCTCGTGAGCTACCATAAGGACCACCAATAGAAATTCATGATACTAATCAAATAAAAAAACATGCACTAAATAAAATTGATAAATCACCTTGAAATATTCATTCCTTTCTCTTTTGGATGATTTGATCAAAAATCACTTTTCTTCAAATTAGACCTGGCCTGTCTAGCCTCCTTGTAGCCCTATCTAAAACTTATAGAGCCCATAATTTTTAGTAGATACATCTTCAGGACCTAAAATTCATACATATAACACTCTCATATTCCCCCTCAATAATGCCAATTTTCATCACCAATATCATCATTTATAACATACTTCCTTCACAAACCTACTAGCTAGTTAAAACTCCATCTAGACAAAAACTTGAATAATTTGAGAACCAAAAACCTTAAAATGTATGTGAATCTTGTTTTAAGAACCCATTTGGTCCATTTAATAAATTAATAATCCTTAGATCTCAACTCATAAGGCAAATTACTTTTTTAGCACAACCTAAAACCCTAGAATCTTAAAACAAACAAAGTCAACAAACCTCCTTTTGTTCAACGTACACCTCTAAAAATTCTTGCACACTTGGAGACACCCATCACATACCTCTATAAAAAAAATTGAGCCTTAATAACTTTGGGAACATAGACTTCCTATAACCCATTTTAGACCTGCTTCCCCTTAAGCCAAAAACTAAGAGCACTCAAAAATTTTCAAATGGCACAAACATAACTTTAGACCACAAAATCACTTGGAGGACATAAAAAAGAAGTGTATAGAAATTTATAAGCACCAAACACTTCTTGACATTGCATCAAACTCATTCAGCCATCTAGAAACACCCATTCTGACTCTGTATAGCTCCTTCACAAACCTCTAGAGCAAACTCATGAACCTATTGTTCCCCCTTAACCAAAGACCTTCTCTGATTGGAAATATCATCTTGAGCACACAAAATTTATTCTCCACACCTTATTTTTCATATTCAACTATTCAATCCTCTAATCTTAGGACCTTACCAATTACAAAGCTCGCCCTAACTTCATGCTTCATCAGAAACATGACATATTCAATAAGTCTTCAAATACTTTATACTAGAGCATCAAAAACATGATCAACAAGCTAATTCATTCTCAAGATAGGACCAATTATATTGTTCACAAGATTATTTACTCCAACAAAAGATATATAAAATGAATGCACAAATATACCTTATTTTCACATCAACTCATCAAATAATATCTGACAACCTCCAAGCTTACTTTGACTAACAAGTGTCTCCTTAAAGCATAGATAGAGACACCCTGACCCACAATGTCCTAGAAAAATTTGAAACTAGGAGTTTCCCATAAATTATCATATTCCCTTTCCTCCTTAGTCATCTAATATTGATAGTTCTTCTTCTTCTTCTTAGGCTTAGAACTAGCCTCAATCAACACCTTGGCTTTCTCCTTGAGCTTGACTTGAACTGACTTTTGTTTTTCCTTTTCTATCTGGATAGTTGAAATATTCTTTGCTTCAGACTTTTCAATAAATGTTGACAACATAAACTCTTGAGTTTCTTTCACTTCTGATCCCTTTTCCACATTGGCAATGAATCCATCAAGATTCTTGGACACAATAGGATTATTTTTCTTAGTATTTACTTCCTTAGGTATCCATACCATAGTTTGACTCTTCTTATCTTCTACAACCAACTTACCAACTTGACCTTTGAGTTTAGACTGATCAACAACATACCCTTCTAGAGCAACTTTCTTATCAAACTTATGACTAGAAGAAATGTTAATGATCACCTTTGGTTTCCATACCTGAGTTTATCCTTTTTTAAACCCTCTAGGAGCTCTATATCCTTTGACATACCTTGAAGACCTCTTAACATTATTTGTATAGAATCTAGAAATATGTCCACTCTTATGATAACAAAAACAAATAACATCATTCATACCTTTTGATAGATTTGAACTATGATCAATCTTTGACCAAAAACTCCTATCATATCTCCATGAATACCCATACTTGACTGACTTCATTATATAGTACTTATCTCTATGACCATACATATTACATTTATAATAATGACCATTCAATAAACTCGCATACCTTGAAGCATTTGGTTGTCTAACAGACCTTCTTGCATTACTTTCAGAGCTTGCATTTTCCTTGACATACTCAAGATTCTCGTGCTTCTTTTCCAACTTATCCAACTTAACTATGACAAGCTCATGCTCAACCATCAATGAACTAAGCTTGGTTCCCAATTTAATTCTCTCATCCTCTTTAGTTCTTACACTATAAATTGAAACCATTAATAGACCTCTAAGAACTTGGATAGTCTACTTATCACTCTTATATTCTTTAGCCATGCCATCCTTTATTCTACATGCTTACTCTATCAAAATTCCCTGAAGAGAACTGACTTGTGCTTCAAGACCTTTTATCACATACCTCATCTTGTGATTCCTCTTCTTCTACTCCTTTAGTTAACCAAGTGTACTCATGACCTCAGATTCTAGATCAAATTCTTCTTCACTATCATGGAAAACTTCTTCATCACATATGATGTCATTTTATTTTGAACACAAAGTTGTCTTAGAGTCTACTAATTGAGCCTTAAGATCATTGATAAAATTCTCATCCTTTTTATTATCTTTATTCAATTTACATATTTGTTCTTCAAGTGCCTTGATCACAACCTTCCACTATTGATTTTCTTTCTTCAACTACTTATTCATCTTTGTGCCTACTTAGGATCACCTTCAATCTATTTGGATTCTTCCAAAAGACCTGCTCTAATACCAATTATAAGGTACAATCATTGAGAAGAGGGGGTGAATTAGTGAGTCCAAATAATCTAAATTCAATTATGATCTTTACAAATACACAATCAGTTACTACAAGCATTCATGAAGCATACACATCATTCATAGTAATGAACAATAGAGACAATGCAAGATCAATCACATAACACATGACATATGTGGGAAACCCTCTATGGGAATAAAAACCATTAGAACATACAATTGGACCACTATAATATAAAATAATAACCAATTTTGACTAACAAGCTACTTATCAAGGAACTACCATTCTTGATTTTAGTGAGACTGCAATCCCACAAGGAGCTACTACACCTGTTTAGTTGAGAACCCACAACAACTAAAATTTTATAAAGTTTCATATTTCAATTAATAAATAACCCTATTAGATGTTTAGAACCCACAACACCTATGAACACATCTACCTTTGCACTTATTTCTTTAAAACATGATGATGAACCTCTGATTATCACTTTTCACCTTCACTCATACTCAAACAACAAGAGCACTATTCTACCAATAAAATTATGACCACCAGGTCATAGAAATGGTCCTCAAATTGATCTAATCATAAAATCATCCATAGGTAACTCTACCCCTCCTTTTATTCCCAACTCACACACATAAGCCTCTCTCAAATTTCTCCCAAGTCTCTCTCAAACAACCTCTTGAGCATACACACCAATTTTACCTCTTTTAGGCTTATTGGGTCCAATGACCTATGTGATCACCTTTAGCACCTTACTCAGACTATCATGTCTAATCATCTTCACTCTTTATTGGTCCTTAATGACATGTACCTTATCTTTCAAAGGTTATATCCTTTGCTTGGCTCCACACTTTCACTCTCTCATCCAAGTCTTACAAGTCTAGAAACCATCATCTTTGGTTTCACTATTTATAGAACAATCATGATAATCACCATCTTGGTTGGCCATTAAGCATGCATTAACCCTTAAGGAAACTAATTCATTGAGACATATCTCAATATAATCTTCATAGTTTGGCCATAGTATATATGGGTCACCCTTAAGCAACTACACATTTTAATAAGGCCCTTATAACTCTTATAGGTTTCATGGATACCTATTCACCCATTTCACACTTCATCAACTAAAAAAATAACATAATACCACTTTCAAATACATGGGTCCATTATTTATGTCCCCTTCAACATCCTTAAATGATCATAGTCATCTTTTCTCACCTTTGTATATGCTCAAACACTGACCTAGTGCACATGAACATCATAATCGAATACACATTCAACTTATTAATTATTTTTCATACTCAAGATAAATTTATCAGACCTAAAAAATATATACATAGTATGCTCATGGATTCTATAACATTCTACAATATCTAATTCATCATGATACATCAAAAAAACATCAACACAAGCTCAAACATCCTTCTTGAGTTACTTGCATAATAAACATGAACACAATCAAATATGAACCTTAATATCTTTGAATATTTACTTTTTTAGATCTTCAAATACATATTTATAGATGCACCTTGGAATCCTCTACAACTTTTATATTTACAACAATAGCAAATTCAAATTCTATAAAAAGATATATACAAAATATCGATCTCTAGTTTTTCCCTATGTTAAATTCAAATATTTGAATTCAAACAATCACAGTTAAAATCTAAACATAATGGTTGCATCTTGTGTCCTCTTAGCTTTAGATCAATATCCCACCATTTATTTTGTCCTAACTTTAATGCATAGGCACTGATGCTCAAATGTTAAACCTCAATCACTTTGACCTCATGCACTTCATCAATATCCATGGATCAACTAGGTCTTTAAATATCAATGCACATCATTCGATCAATATATATGAACACCCACTCATTGTTATATCCTTATCCTATAATTTTCTCAATTGTTAAACATCATTCACATGCCCTCATTTCATTACTTTATAACTTCTTGGAGCAATGTGCACCATCAATCTTGCTCAAACTTTAACTTGTGCAAAAATGACTATGTATGGGTACCATTTAAATATGCCTAGAAGTCCAAATTTGAATAGATATATCTTTTTCCTTGATCAATATCATGTCTCATAAATTTCACCATATGTTCTCCTTTCAAAGAGGAATCCAATCATGTATCAAACTGCTCCTAAAACCTTTACATGTGCAAGATATAATGCTATTAAAATGCATTTTTAAAGTCTTGTGTCATAGATCCAACTATGCTTAGATATTATCTGGGAGACCAAATTCACTCCTACATAACTTTTTCCATGCTTTGGTACATGATCTAGAATTTAGCGTAAATCAATTATGCATAAAATTGAGCAAACCCATATGATCACATTCTCTTGAAATGTCCACATGTGTGAAATATGATTCCATCAAAATTATTACTCGTTTATTCTTTCCACATTGAAAATGTGGTAGAGTATGGGAAAACACTATCAAAATGTATGGAAGACCAAATTTACACATGCATATCTTTTGTCTCATTACATCGCACGACTTAAAATTTGGCATATAAGAATTACACACAAAATTAGACACACCTATATGATAATTTTGTCTTAACACCTCTATGTGACCAAATTATAACTTCAACAACATGCTTACTCAGCTTTGCTTGAGTCCTTTTGCAAATTTGGCTAAGTATGAGCACATAGTGAATTCTATCTGAGTAGCCAACTTTTCATCCTTATATCTTCTACCATGATTCATCACATAACTTGAGATATAACACATAAGAATTAGGGTCTACTATGATCACAACCATATGAACAAATCCTCTTGACTCATTCCCATGTGGTAATGGTTATGTCATCAAACTACTTATTCAAATTTTCTACCACTAGACCCAAAGTGTCTAAATGAAAAATATGATTAACTAGATGAAATCCACTCATGGACACAAGCATTAAAAGCATATAAAACCTCTTATAATACCCCTTGCACATGATAAATACTCCATACTCATCCCTGAACATCTTTATCCATGTCAACACTAAAGATCAACCAAGCCTCCTTCAAGCATACTAGAATAGGAAAATTACACACTTTTTTATTATCACTTAGGATATCAAAGCACTTCATCCAATCAATATGACACCTCCATGAAAACACCATAACATCATTGACAATACTCCAAAAATATCCCCCTTTTTCATTGATGTTAACAATCATCATATATAGAAATATACAACTCACCTTCTCTATCTTCAAACACTCCCACAATAGGAACTTTCTCCCCCTTTGAAACAATGATAGAGTGGGCACCAACTAATCCTAAAGACCTAAAAATACCATAAATATGAAAGGGCCATCTTATAAAGATGTTACAAACTACCCTTTATCTTGAGTCTACCTCTGCTTGTCTTATCAGCATCATTTTGCTCCATGCCAACACTCTCTTCAACCAAGCACTACCACCAATGAAAAAAGAACAGACAAAACTACAAAAATATGAGAGGGAACCCCCTTATGAACTTTGAGTAATTTCACCTTCTAAACATCTTCATATCTCTGCACCACATATGTTAACTATTAATAATCAGACTCACACCCTTGTGAAGGTAGTTTTAGGCCTTCACTATTTGCGAAAACATGTAAATAATCCTAGGCTATGGGTGGCCTAATCAGATAATTATATATATATATATATATATATATATATATATATATATTCTAAGGGCTATCTCCCTTTGGTGTATTGCTTAGGATCCCTAGTCTATGCCATAAATTTATAAGAAAAATGGAGGAGGGAAAAGGTAAGAAAGAAATTTGAAGGGAAATCCTATCTATGATGGTGATACACCCAAAATATGACCTTCATCTGCTTGACATGCAATAAGAAGATGAACAAGGATGTGAATATAATTACGCTACTCAAATGGCATCCTCTGAGCATCAATATTTCACATAGAGGCTTAGGCTCATGCATGATCTAAGGTAGTTGTTTAATAGGTCTGTCAAAGACACTAAAGAGAGCTTACACTTGCCAGACAAACAAGATGATAAAGCATGCTATGCAACTTGCAAGGATGAACTTAACACCTAAAAATAGTTATAATGGAAAGGATAAGATGAGAAAAATCTTTATCTATCACTTTCATCTCCCAATAGACCATGAAAATACACTAAAACAAAATATTTTGAGGAGATATGAATTTTGTCTTATTCATCAGAAGAAGCAAAATACAAATTTTCTCCAAACATGGAAAAATTGATTTAAAATGGCTTGAAAGCTTGTATATATATAAGAAAGGAAAATAGAGAAGAGGGACTTGTATGTTAGAGTGGGGAACTGAGAGAATAAGTTACCAATAACTATGGATCCCTCCTTGTTGTTCTCAAGTTCCTCAACATTGAAAGCATACAACTACTTTAATCATGAGATCAGCTATCCAAAATCACTACAAATCTCTTCAAGCCCCTCATGCATTCAAGTCCCTTCTTTAAGAACTGATATATCCATTTTGAAGGTAGTTGTATGTCCCTACTAATGTGAATGATTTGATCCTTATATTTAAAATTTGGCCTGCTCCTTACTATAGTCTTGGACTATATATCTTCTATTCCTACATGTTCATGCTCCACTTGGATGCATCTAATCAAGCTTGGGTCACTTTGCATGCTCTTTATGTGAGCTGTAGACCACATCCTCAGAGTTGAAATGAGAAATCCTCATCTTTTCTACTAATTGGATGTTGAAATCCCACTAGGATCCTTTTTAAAACCTAGCCTTCTCTCATCTGTTGACCTCACATCATGAAATCTTAACAAGTGTCAAGCTCATGACAATCTTGTTGAACCCTTTAAAAACTTGACCTTTACGAACAGCTACTTATCGAGGCTCAAATTTTGATGTTTACGGGCCCATAATTTGATCCTTTGGACTTTTTTTTAGGTCATTCCCTTTGGACTTTTTTTTTAGCAATTTTCTTGAAATAATTTCTCCAGACTTTCCTTTGTTTCAACAATAATTCTTTTATGATTTTTGTTTCAACCTTTTGTTTTCCTCTTTTTTCATGGACTTATTTCTTCAAAATTTTGAAAATGGACTTTTATTTTGGATATTTTTTTTATGGCTTATTGCTTCAACATTTTTGAATTAAAATAATTCATTTAGACATCTCTCCCGAAAGAAACTCTTTGACTTTTTGCCTTGAACAATTCCTTCAGATAAAAAGTTTGAAGGAAATTATGTCTTCAGGCTTTTCATTTAGAGGAATTTATTTTGGGATTTTCTTTCAAAACTTATTTTCATGGATAATTCTCCCAAAATAAATCATTCCTTTTCTTTGGCCTTGAATAATTTTCTTTGAAAATGGACCTTTGGATTTCTTGTAATGTGCCTTGTTTTCCACTTAAAATGCCCTTTTCAAAAGGAAAGTACCCTTCCACCTTCTTGAAAATGACCCCTTTTTAGAGAAGTTCCCTTCAGAGTTTTTTAAATGGACATTTTTCTAAAGGAAGGTACCCTTTGGATTTTTTAAAAAGTCCTTTTAGAATTTTGAAAAAGTCCCTTTAGAATTTTTGCAAAGAACCCTTCAAATTTTTTGCAAAGTCCTTTTTTTGAAAGAATTTTCTCAGACTTTTCCTCCTGAAAGAATTTTCTTAGACTTTTTTCAAAAGTCCTCTTTCCAAAATAATTCATTTTTGAAAGGTTTCTTGAAGATGGACCTTATCGAAATGAAAGAACCCTTCGAACTTCCTTAAAATGACCCCTTTTAGGACCCAAAAATGACTCCATAATGCTTTTCTCACAAAAATCCTCTTAAAAACCAAAGTGAATGCCTAAAAAAGGATCATTAATCATGGATTATTTCAAGGATTTTTTAGGACCAATAACTGACTCACAAGACAAACTAGCATGATATGCAAAGTTTTGAATGGTAGGGGTCATAATTTGACCTACGAGGTCAAGATTGTCAACTCTTACTAGCCTTCTCTCTTAAGCTACCATAAGAACCACCAATTTCAATTCATTCCACTAATAAAATAGGAAACATGCACTAAACCAACTTGATAAATCACCTTGAAATACTCATGCCTTTCTCTTTTGTATATTTTAATAAAAAAACACTCCTTCAAACTAGCCTTGTCTAGCCTCCTTGTAGCCCTACCTAAAACGTGCAGAGCCCATAATTTTTAGTAGATAAATCTTAAAGACCTGAAACTTCTTATATAGAGCACTCTCATATTCCCCTTCAATCATTCCAATTTACATCACCAAGATCATCCCTTAAAACATACTTCTTTCATAAACCTACTAGCCAATTGGCCCTCCATATAGATAAAAACTTGAATAACCTGAGAACAAAAAACCTTAAAATCTCTATGAATCTTATTTTTAAAACCCATTTTTCCCATTTAATAAATTAATAATCATAAGATCTCAAATCATAAGGTAAACCACTTTTCTAGCACAACCCAAAACCCTAGAATCTCAAAATAAACAAACTCAATAAACCTCCTTCTATTCAATGTACACCTTTGAAACTTCTTGCACACCTAGAGACACCCATCACATACCTCTAGAAAAAAAATTTATCATTATTAATTTTGGTAACATAGACTTCCTATAACCTATTTTAGGCCTACTTTCCCTTAAGCCAAAAATTGAGAAAATAGAGAGCACTCAAAAATCTTCAAATGGGACAAACATACATTTAGACCAAAAAAACACTTAGAGAAAATCATAAAGAATTTTATATACCTTTTTTATCATCAAAAACTTATTTAAATTTCATCAAAATCATTTGACCATCTAGAAACACCCATTTTGACCCTGCACAACTCTTTCACAAACCTCTGGAGCAAACTCATGTACTTGTTGCTCCCACTTAACCAAAGATCTTCTCTGATTGGCAATATCATCTTGAGCACACAAATTTCTTCTCCATGCCTTCTTTCTCAGATTCAAATACTTAGTCCTCTAATCTTAGGACTTGACCAATTATAAAGCTCACCCTAACTTCATGCTTCATTAAAAACATGACATCTTCAACAAGTCTTCAAATACTTTATATTATAGCATCCAAACCATGATAAACAAGCTAAATCATTCTCAAGATTAGAGCACTGATATTCTTCACAATATTTCTTACTCCAACAAAAGATATATAAAATGAATGCATAAACATACCTTGTTTTCATACCATCTCATCAAATAATATCTGACATCCACCAAGCTTCCTCTAACTAACAAGTGTCTCCTTGAAGCCTTGATAAAGACACCTTGACCCACAATGTTCTAAAATATTTTGAAACTAGGAATTTCCCACAAATGCTCATATTACTTTTCCTCCTTGGTCATCTGATATTGATAGTTCTTCTGCTTCTTAGGCTTAAAACTAGACTCAATTAACACCTTCGCTTTCTCCTTGAGCTTGACTTGAACTAAATTTTGTTTTTCCTTTTCTATCAAGATATTTGACATATTCTCTATTTTAGACATGCTAATAAATGCTGACAATAGAAATTCTTGACTTTCTTTCACTTTTGATTCCTTTTCCACATTGGCAATGAATCCATCAAGACTCTTAGACACAATAGGATTAGTTTTCTTAGTCTTTACTTCCTCAAGTATCCATACCATAGTTTTACTCTTCTTATATTCTACAACCAACTTACCAACTTGACCTTTGAGTTTAGACTGGGATGCAACATAGCTTTCTAGAGCACTTTCTTATCAACCTTATGACTAGAAGAATTGACAATGATTAGCTTTAGTTTCCATACCTGAATTTGTACTTTATCAAACCTTCTAGGAGATATATATATAATTTGACATACCTTGATGACCTTTTAATATTATTTGGACAAAATATATCAATATGTCCACTCTTATGACAACTGAAACAAATAACATCATTCATACCTTTTGACAAATTTGAACCATGATAAATCTTTGGCCAAAAACTCCTTCTATCATAGCTTCATGAATGTTCATACTTGATTGACTTCTTTCTATAGTCTTTATCTCTATGACCTTACACATTACATGTATAATAATGAACATTAAATAAACTAGCATACCTTGAAGCATTTGGTTGTCTAATAGACCTTCTTGCATTACTTTCAAAGCTTGCATTTTCCTTGACATACTTAGGATTTTGTGCTTCTTTTCCAACTTATCCAACTTGACTATAAGAAGATCATACTCAACCATCAATGAACCAAGATTGGTTCCCAATTGAATGTTCTCATCAACTTTAGTTATTACACTTGAAATTAGAGCCATTAACTAACCTATAAGAGCCTGGATAGTCTACTTATTACTTTTAGATTCTTTAACCATGTCATCCTTTATTCTACATGCTTGATTTATCAAACTTCCCTTAAGAGAACTGACTTGTGCTTCAAGACCTTTGATCACAAACGTCATCTTTTGATTTCTCTTCTTCTTCTCCTTTAGTTCACCAAGTGTACTCTTGAGCTCAGATTCTAGTTCAACTTCTTATTCGCAGTCATGGCAAACTTCTTCATCACACATGATGTCCTTTTATTTTGAACACAAACTTGTCTTAACATCTACTAACTGAACCTTGAGATCATTAATAACATTCTCATCTTATTTGGCATCTTTATTCAAAGTACATATATTTTCTTCAAGTGTCTTGATCACAACCTTCCATAGTTGATTTTATTTCAACTATTTATCCATATGTATACCTACTTAGGATCACCTTCAAATTATTATGCTTCCTCCAAAGGACTTAATCTGATACCAATTATGAGAGGTATAATCATTGAGTGATGGGGGGATGAATCAGTGAGCCTAAATAATCCAAATTCAATTCTAATCTTTACAACTACTTAATCAATTACCAAAAGCATTAATGAAACATACACATCATTCATAACAATGAGCAAGAGAGATAATGCAAGATCAATCACATAGCACATGACATATATGGGAAACCCTCTTTGGGAGTAAAACCCATTAGAACCTACAATTGGACTACTATCCTATAAAATATGAACCAATTTAGACCAACAATCTACTAATCAAGGAACTACCATTCCTAATTTTAGTGAGACTACAATCCCACAAGGAACTACTACACCTATCTAGCTGAGCACCCATAACAACTAGAATTTTAGCAAGTTTCATCTTATAGGGAAGAAACAACCCCATTAGATGTTGAGCACCCATAATAACACCTATGAACACATCCACCTTTGTAATGATGTCTTCAACACCTAATAATAAGCCTCTGATTATCACTCTTCACCTTCGCTCATACTCAAATAACAAGAACACTATTCTGACAACAAAATTATGACCACTAAGTCATAAAAATATTCCTCAAACTAATTTTCTCATCAAATCATCCATAGGGAACTCTACCCCTCCTTCGCTTCCCAATTCACACACACAACCCTCTCTCAAATTTCTCCCAAGTGTCTCTTAAATAGACTCTTGATCATACTCACCCATTCTACCTCTTCTAGGATTATTAGGTCTGATGACCTATGTGATCACCTTCAACACCTTGCTCAAAATATAATGTATAATATTCTTCTCTCTTTGATGGTCCTCACTATCCTATACCCTCACTTTCAAAGGTTATCTCTTTCTCTTGGATCCACATTCACACTCTCTCATCCAAGTCTTATAAGTCTAGAAACCATAATCTTTAGTTTCACTATTTACAGAGAAATCATGATAATCATAATCTTGGTTGGCCATTAAGCATGACTTAACCTTTAATGAAATCAAATAGTTGAGACATAGGTCAATATAATATTCATAGGTTGGTCATATCATCTATGGGTCACTTTTAAGCAATTACACCTTTTAATAATGCCCTTGTAGCTTGTATAGGTCTCATGGAGACCTATTCACCCATTTAGCACTTCATTGATAAAAAAAAACATATGACCACTTTCAAATACATGGGTCCACACTTTATGTCCCCTTTGACATCCTCTAATGATCATAGTCATCTTTGCTCACCTCTGTGTATGCTCAAACAACTCAAACACTGACCAAGTGTAAAGGAATATCATAAATGAATACACAATCAACTTATTAAGAGTTTTTCATACTCAAGATATATTTATCACACCTCCAAAATCCACACAAATTACCCTTATGGAGTATAAAACATGCTACAATATCTAATTCATCATGAAACATTGAAACAACACCAACACAAACTCAAACATTCTTTTTGGGTCACTTGCATAACAAACACAAACACACAATCAACTTTGAACTTAATATATTTGATTATACACACTTTCAAATATTTAAATCTATATTTCTAGATGTGCCTTGGAGTCCTATACAACTTTCATTTTTACAACAATATCAAAGTTTATTTTTATCAAAATATATAGACAAAATATAGAGCTCTATTTTTTCTATGTTAAATTCAAATGTTTGAATTCAAACAGTCATAGTTAAACTCCAAACACAATGCTCACATCTCATGTCCTCTTATATTAAGATCAATCTCACACCACTAATCTTATCTTAACTTAAATGCATAAGCACCAATGCTCAAATTTTAAACCTTAGTCACTTTGACCTCATCTCGTGTAATCTAGAAACTTTTACCTCATGCACTCTATCAATCTCTACAGATCAACTTGGTCTTTAACTATCAACACTCACCATTTGATCAATCTATATGAACACCCACTCATTATTAGATCCTTATATTTTACCCTTACTCAGTTGTTAAACATCATGCAACTATCTTCATCTTGCTACTTCTTGACTTCTTGGAGTAATGTGCATTGTTGATCTTGATCAAAATTTGACTTGTACAAAATTGACTAAGTATCAGACCCTTTCAATATGCCTAGAAGGCCAACTTTGGACATATATATATATATATATATATATATATATATATATATATATATATATATATATATATATATATATTTTGCCTTGATCAATCTTATATCTCACAAATTTCATCATATGTTCTCCTTTCAAAAAATAATCTAATTATGTATCAAACTTCTCCTGAAAGATTTATGTGTGTGAGATATAATTGTTGTTCCCAAAATCTGTCACTTGTTTTTGTGGACAACATATCAACTATTTTGGTCCTACAGGCCAAAATGATCTCTTTCTTTTTCAAAAAAATGTTCTGAGTGCTCAAGTTCTTCAATTATTTAAGCATTTTCAGCTAAAAGAACTCACAGGTTCAATAGGTTCCATAGGTTCAATCGGCAAGCTTTCACAAGAAAGAATTTCCAACACTTAGGCAATTTCAAGGCTGGTTCAATGCTGAGGTTCAATCAAAAGACTTAATGGTGAGCTTCGAACAAATGGAATGAACCATTGAACCCCACCTCCAAAAAGTTCAAAGGTTTAACGAGTTCAAAGGTTCAATGACATTGGTAGACTTAAATAGTTGAGTGCTTCAAAGAGTTCAAAGAAGTTCAACCGATTCAATGTTCAACAGCTTCGATGGACTTAAAGAAAAGAAGACTTTGAAGAGTGAAGATTGAAATATTGAACAATTGAACCTTGAACTTCTAAAGGTACAAAGTTCAAGGGTTCAACGAGTTCAACAAAAAATAAAGGGATCCAAAAAGTTTGAAGCTTCAAAAGATTCAAAAAAAGAGAATGAACATTGAACTTTGAACCGAAATGGTTCAAGGTTCAAAGGTTCAAAGGTTCAAAGAAGTTCAAAGTTCAAAAGGAAGCTTCGAGTGAAGGAAGGAAGTGGAAGATTCCAAAAACAAGTTCGAAGAGATGGTTCAATCGAAGAGGAAAAGAAAGTGAACGTGACCCTTCTCAAAGAGCCGATTGAACTAAAGAGCTGATTAAACCAACAAGCTGATTGAACCACCCAAACCCTTGAACCATTGAACCAATGCACTTCAAAGGTTCAAAGGTTCAAGGTTCAAAGTAGTTTAAGTGACTAAATGACCAATGATGTCCTTGTGGATGTCAAATTCAGATGAAATGAAATAACCATTAATTTTCAAATGTGGCGCAGATGCTAAGAACAAACTCAGTGACCAGCCAAAGAAGGAGCCAAAAGAGCTAGTAGGAAGTGAGAAGATAGCCTGACAGCTCAGATCATGAGGAAGAGAAAAAACACAACAAGGAAAGAGGGAATGACGTAGAAAGACCAAAAATATTTGTGTAGGAGTTATTCTAGTAGGTGGAACAGTCCACCAAGTGGACATCAGAGAGTGCAAGCACTCAAAAGCACGGCCTATTTTTCTTGATTGAGTAAAGGTGAAGTGGACAACTACACAAATATCAAGAAGAGGACCAGGTGGACCATACTTTGGAGGATACATTTGAAAAGAATTAACATGCCAAAGTTAAGGTTGATACCCTATTCTAGCATGGCCCCTTCACAGAATTTCAAATGCATTCAAAGCATTGAATGCAGCATGGGCCATTTTATGAAACAAAGCACCCAAGTCTTTCAGGGAGTGCTATTTATTTTAATCTCTTATTTTATGAAAAAGATATCTCTCTATTATAGAAGCAAAACTCTACCCAAATTGAAAGGCATTACTGAGACTTTGAGCTCATATTGTTAATCATATTTTGTTATTTAAATGAGAAAGCAAGTGACCTTTCAGACTTTGTGCTGAGATAACTTATATTGTTTAGGAAATTGTTCTTATGTCTATTTCTCGAATACCATCTTGTCCATTTAATTAAATAAGTAGAATGAGTTAAAGTAATCTGAAAGGTGTCCTAAAGCCAATTGTGGGAGATTTTGTACTACCAGAATTGTCTTTAGTGTGTGTTTTCTATTTTAGTGTAAAGGATCTTGGAAAGACTTTGTGCTTCCATTATCTTTTTTAATTATTTCACTCTTTTGTAGTTGAGGTGGAGACTATGTGCTACACTTCATTATGCTATGTTACTATGCCATGTTTCAGTGAGGGAAGCAATGAAAGACTTTATGCTTTCGTGGGTTTCTCATGGTTACAATTACTACCAGGAAGGAATCTAGTTGTTGCTTGAATATTACTTCTGAAAGAAGAAAAGTACCTTCAACAATCACCCAAAATTTCTCCTTTATTCTGTGAACATCATCTCTAAAAAAAGAGAGATGGATGGTGTTATCCTACCCTTGAGTGTATTTTTTGCATATATATATATATATATATATATATACTATAGTTAGCAGGGAACCTCCCCTACCATATAAGAAACCTCCCCTTGATGAGAGGAGAGATTTGTCCCATTTTGATGTGGTAGAACTGCACATTTTGCCGATCAAATCTCCTTATGCTATGGTTGAAACACCTATTGTGCCGTCAGTCAACTGGTGAAAAAATATTCACCCAACAATTTTTAGTGACTCCGCTGGGGAACTTCTATGCATTTTGGAGCCTCAAGCTTCAAATTGAAGCATTTCCTGTGCCTTATCCATTTCCATTTCCATCTCCATTACATCCTTATCCATTTCTATTCATTACTCTGGTAGATCCATGGTATACATGAAGCCAAAGAGCTAAAAGTATTGTTGACCCTATATTTGAGTTGGTACAACAAAGTAATTTTGATCTATTTCCTTCATCATCTCGCCTTTCGTGAACAAGGAGTTTTCCTCCTACAAAATTTAGGTCTCCATTACTAGGAAAAGCATCTATTTCTACTATTAGTAGAGCTTTATCAATACATACCCCTTAGACATTTGTTATCCCTCCCTTTAATAGTCATATCACGGTAGCTCAAGGCCCCGGGGGTAACTCTTTTAGTTCACTCAATCTAACTCCACCTATACATGAACTACTTCATAGTTTCAAGAAGAATTTCCCCAAGTTCTTTGGTGATGGGAGAGTTCATCTTGATGAACATATTATAGCCTTTAGCATAGCCTATGGCGTAATAGGTGTGGAGTATGAGCACATAGCAGTCAGGCTATTTGTGGAAACATTGCAAGGCACTGTTGTAGATTGGTTCTATCATCTACACGCACAAACAGTGACTGACTAGAACACCCTCAAAGCCAAGTTTGAAGCAAGGTTCAAGTTTGCAAAATATGTGCATGCCCTACTAGCCCAACTCACACAAATGAAGAAGGAGCCTCATGAACCTATGAGAGACTTCATAGCCAAGTTTGACAAGCTGAGGAACATGATTCCTACAATTAATCAGCCAATAGCTGAGAATCTCAAATGTTTTTTCATCAATTCTCAGCTTCCTAAAGTGAGTTTCCTATTGAGACGAGCTGGCCACATAGACCTTGCTACAGCTCAGGATTTGGCCACTAAGGTTGAAGATGATCTCATCTTGTTAGGAAAGATAAGAAGGGATCTTAACAAAAGTAAACCTTCTTCATCTTTTGAGAATTTTTCTATAGGCACCACTGATCCTATGGTGCAAAAGCTAGCAAATGAGTTACTAGCTCTCAAAAAGCAAATGGTGCAAGGGATGTCTGCTCCTCCTTCATACTGAGATATACCAAGGAGGATGTTTCCCAATCAGTCATACCAAGGCAATGCTTTTAGAAATCAAAGGCAGCCAAATCATCTTCTTCCCCCATAGGGGAAGCTTGCCATTAAAGTAGCACCAACCACTCAGCAGTTGGATACCTTAAAATAGAATCTAATTTCTATTTCCAACCTGAGTTGAACCAAGAAGATGATGCTAATATCTTTTTAGCAGACCAAGAAGAATCAACTGGTGACTCTAACATTAGTTTCCTAAATTACTAGGATGAACCTAAAACTAAAGGTGAAGCATTTGATGGATCATACATAGTATTTACCAAGTCCCAGAACTAGTCAGCTCAACAAGTTGATAAAAAAATAGGAGAAGAATCTTCACCAGAAATTTTGATTGTTAAACACGAGACTACTCTGCCTTTTCAATCAAAGGACTCGATGAGCAGTAAAAAAGTAAGTACTTCAAGTATTCCTTCATCTTTTGCTTCAAATTCGTAGATCAGTCTTACAACCCCAGAAAACTAGAAGGATGAACCCCCTTCCTCTATCATCAGTCCTTTCCAGTCATTTGACATAATTGACCATGTTAAGAAGACTAAAATTCAAATGACTGAGTTTGAATTCTCGTAATCCAACCTTGAGCAGTTGGATAGGTTAGTTGAATGTGTGAAGAGTAAAATCGTCCCTGCAAGACAAATTTTTTTGAAGGTAACTCCCAGTGCCCCCAAGAACACATCCACCTAGAATAACCTTGTGATTACTCCTCTAGATGCCCCTGGGAAGATAGAACCATTTTATATCTCCTTGTTGATAAATGATCATCAGCTAAATAGCTACATAATTAACTCGGGTGCATCTGACAATGTCATGCCTGCCAAGGTGGTAAAATCTCATGGTCTCACACTGACCAAGACCTTTGGGAGATGTTTTTCCATGGAAAATAAACAAGTACTTTTTTTGGGACAAATCAAGGATGCCAAATTTGCATTTATGGCCTTCCCAGAAAAAAGAATTAAGATGATAATCCTGGTGGCCGATGTCCCAGCCTTATATGACATCCTTCTTGGGTGAAATTTTTGCAAGGATGTTAGTGGAGAGTTAAGGATAGACATATTTGAGGTGAATATCCCTATCAAAGGTGTCATGCAGAGGCTGCTCCCTGAGAAGGATTTGAAGTACATTGTCACCTAGACATCAGCGCCTGAAGCTCAAATTATTTTTAAATCTTCAGGAATGGGTAACTATTTTCTGACCATAGAGAAGGTTTCTATTTCATTAGATGAAAGTCTTGTAAGTGAAAATTCACAAAGTTTAGATAAAAGATTAGAGAGTTCAATGATAGAAATGGGTGCAAGAGAATCCTCCCCTCCAAATGAAGAAAAATCTAAGGAAAGAGTAGTTTATGATGACGTATGGATACTATAATTTGATGGTAGTTATTCTTCTACCGGTGATAGAGCTGGGATTGTTCTAATATCCCTTCAAGGAGATATTTTTCCTTCTTCAAACAAGTTGTAGTTCAAAAACACCAACAACACTTCTGAGTATGAATCCTTGTTACTTGGGTTGAAGGCAGCTCAAGACAAAGGTGTTAAACTCCTTCATGCCAAAGGAAATGTTGAGCTGGTGGTTTGCCAGGTGAGGAACCTATATCAAACCAAGGATGAAATATTGCGATGTTATCACAATTATATATGGGACTGCATTGAATGATTTGATGCTTTCAATATTTTTGTAGTGCCTAGAGAGATTCATAATCATGCAGATTCATTGGCTAGTTTTGTAATTCTCATGGTTCCTTATAAAGATTTTGAAGAGAATAGATACACTATTAAATTGGTCTTTTGACCAAGTGTACCTGATAATGCCAACCATTGGCAGGTGTCTGATGGAGACCATCAAATCATGAGCTCAACTAAAATAGAAGAATATCAAATTATGGTAATGGACTATACTATTGCACATCAAAATTAGGAAAAGAAACTCTTCTATAATAGAGCAAGGATTTGTGATTTTTAGACTGGAAATCAATTCTTGTCGTGGGGCAAGAGGAGTAAACCAAAAGGAATGCACAAAAAATTTAATTCTTGGTGGAGATGTCCATTCAAGAATCATTGCTTCTAGGGATAAAATGGTTTCCTGCTGATATATCAGACAAAACACCATTTTCACTGCCCCACAATGGGCAACATCTGAAGCACTTCAATTCTTGAAGTATCAGATAAGATCAGCTTGTTCATATGTATAGTCTTTAGTTTGTTTTATGTTGTTTATTTCATTTTTTGGAATTTTTATTTTTGGGTGGCATGAATCCATAGCCCAATGGCATACATGAAGGCACTGAGATTTTGGTTTCTACTCCCCTCAGTTGTTTTAAAATTTCAATCGAAAGAAGTTCCCCAACTAGAGCCAGCTGTTGTTCCCAAAATCCATCACTTATTTTTGTGGACACCATATCAACTATTTTGGTCCTGTAGGCCAAAATGATCTCTTCCTTTTTCAAAAAAATGTTTTGAGCGCTCAAGATCTTCAATTATTCAAGCATTTTCAGCTAAAAGAACTCGTAGGTTCAACAA
Source organism: Torreya grandis (assembly GCA_037957365.1). Lineage (NCBI taxonomy): Eukaryota > Viridiplantae > Streptophyta > Pinopsida > Cupressales > Taxaceae > Torreya > Torreya grandis. Next base: position 2,622,921 of record JARHVA010001815.1, read on the forward strand.
GTTCCACAAGTTCAATCGGTGGGCTTTCACAAGAAAGAAGTTCCAACACTAAGGCAATTTCAAGGCTAGTTCAACACTGAGGTTCAATCAAAAGACTTAATGGTGAGCTTCAAACAAATGGAATGAACCATTGAACACTACCTTTGAAAGGTTTAAAGGTTCAATGAGTTCAAAAGTTCAATGACATCGGCAAACTTAAAGAGTTGAGCACTTCAAAGAGTTCAAAGAAGTTCAACCTCTTTAAGGTTCAATGGATTCGATGGACTTAAAGAAAAGAAGACTTCAAAGATTGAAGATTGAACTATTGAACCATTGAACTATTGAACCTTGAACTTCTAAAGGTTCAAAGTTCAAGGGTTGAACGAGTTCAACAAAAAATAAAGGGATCCAGAAAGTTTGAAGCTTCAAAGGATTCCAAGAAAGAGAATGAACTGTTGAACTTTGAACTGAAATGGTTCAAATGTTCAAAGAAGTTCAAAGTTCAAAAGGAAGCTTCAAGCGAAGGAAATAAACATAAGATTATAGAAACAAGTTCAAAGATATGGTTCAACCAAATAGGAAAAGAAAGTGAATGCGGCCCTTCCCAAAGAGCCGATTGAACCAAACAGCCAATTAAACCAACAAGCGATTGAACTTCTCAAACTATTGAACCATTGAATCGATGCACTTCAAAGGTTCAAAGGTTCAATGTTTAAAGTATTTCAAATGACTAAGTGACCAATGACGTCCCGACGGATGTCAAATTTAAAATAAATGAAATAACTATTGATTTTCAAATGTGGCATGGAACCTAAAGAACAAACTCAATGATCAGCCAAAAGAGTCGAAAGAGGCAGTAGGAAGTGAGAAGATAGCCTGAGAGCTCAGATCATGAGGAAGAGACAAAATACAACAAGGAAAGAGGGAATGATGTAGAAAGACCAAAAATATCTGCATAGGAGTTATTCTAGTAGGTGGAACAGTCCACCAAGTGGACATCAGAGAGTTTAAGCACTCAAAGGCGCAGCCTATTTTTATTGATTGAGTAAAGGCAAAGTGGATAGATATGAAAATATCAAGAAGAGGACCAAGTGGACCATACTTTGGAGGAGATATTTGAAAAGAATTAACATGCCAAAGTTAAGGCTGATACCCTATTCTAGCATGGCTCCTTCACAGAATTTCAAATGCATTCAAAGCATTGAATGTAGCATGGGCCATTTTATGAAACAAAGCACCCAAGTCTTTCAGGGAGTTCTATATATTTTAATCTCTTAATTTATGCAAAGGAGATCTCTCTATTATATAAGCAAAACTCTACCCAAATTGAAAGGCATTACTGAGACTTTAAGCTCAGATTGTTAATCATATTTTGTTATTTGAATGAGAAAGCAAGTAACCTTTTAGACTTTGTGCTGAGATAGCTTGTGTTGTTTAGGAAATTATTCTTATGTCTATTTCATAAATACCATCTTGTCCATTTAATTGAATAAGCAAAACTAGTAAAAGTAATCTGAAAAGTGTCTTGAAGCCAACTGTGGGAGACTTTCTACTGCCAGAATTGTCTTTAGTATGTGTTTTCTATTTTAGTGTAAATGATCTTGGGAAGACTTTGTGCTCCCATTATCCTTCATAATTATTTCACTCTTTTGTAGTTGAGGTGGAGACTTTGTGCTACACTTCATTTTGTTGTGTTACTATGTCCTGTTTCAGTAAGGGAAGCAATGAAAGACTTGGTGCTTTCATGGGTTTCTCGTGATTACAATTACTACCAGGAAGGAATTTGGTTGTTGACTGAATATTACTTCTGAAAGAAGAGAAGTACCTTCAGTAATCACCCAAGATTTCTCTTTTGTTATGTGAACATTATCTCTAAAAAAAGAGAGATGGATGGTGTTATCTTACTCCTGAGTGTATTTTCAGCATATATATATATATATATATATATATATATATATATATATATATATATATATATATATATATATATATATATATATATATATATATATATGAAGAGAAGTACCTTCAGTAATCACCCAAGATTTATCCTTTGTTATGTGAACATTATCTCTAAAAAAAGAGAGATGGATGGTGTTATCCTACTCCTGAGTGTATTTTCAGCATATATATATATATATATATATATATATATATATATATATATATATATATCAAGGAACCTCCCCTTGATGAGAGGAGAGATTTATCCCATTTTGATGTGGTAGACCTACACATTTTGTAGATCAAATCTCCTTATGTTGTGGTTGAAACACATATTTTGCCATCAATCAGCTGGTGACAAAATATTCACCCAACAATAATGATATTAAAATCCCTTCTCAAAATCTTCTATCGTAGTGCCAACTATGATTAGATATTACTTAGGAGACCAACTTTGCTCCTACATAACTTTTTCCACACTTTGGTACGTGATCTAGAATTTAGTACAAATCAACAATGCACAAAATTAAACAAAACCATATGATCACCTTCTCTTGAAACATCCACATGTGTGAGATAAGATACCATCAAAATTCTTACTCAAATCTTCTTACCACATTTCAAATTTGGCTATGTATGGGAAAACACTATTAAAATACTTGGGAGCCCAACTTTGCACATGCATATCTTTTGTCTTGCTACATCACATGACCTAAAATTTGGTGCATAATAATTAAAAACAAAATTGAAAAAACCCATATGATAATTTTGTCTTAATACCTCCACAAGTGTGAATTCTAACCTTCATCAACATGCTAAATCAGCTCTGCTTGAGCCCTTTTTTAACTTTGGCTAAGTATGGGAACATAGTGAATTATGTCTAAATAGAAAACTTTGCATCCTCATATATTAGACCATGCTTCATCACATGAATTAATATTTTGTGCATAATAACTAGGGTATACTATGATCACAACCATATGACCAACTCCCCTTGACTCATTCTCATGTGGCAATGGTGACATGATCAAACTGCCTACTTAAATTTTTTTCTATTGGACCCAAAGTGTATAGATGAAAAATATGATTAACTAGATAAAATACACTCATGCAAACAAAAACTCAAAGGATATAAAACCTATTATAGGACCCCTTTCACATGATCCATACTCCATACTCATCCTTGAATATCTCTAGCCATGTCAACACTGAAGATCAACCAAGCCTCCTTCAAACATACTAGAAAAAACACATTGTACACTTTGTCATTATCACATAGGCTATAAAATCACTTCATCCAATCAATAGGACACCTCCATGATAAAACCATGACATCAATAATAATATTCCAACAATCTCCCCCTTTTTTCATTGATGTCAAACAAATCATATATAGCAATATACAGGTCACCTTCTCTATCTTCAAGCACTCCCACAACAAGAACTTTATCCCTCTTTGACACAATGACAAAATAAGCACCAACTAATCTTGAGGACCCAAAAATGCCATAAATAATAAATAACCATCTTATAAAGATGATACAAAGTCCCTTTACCTTGAGCTTACCTCTGCTTGTCTTGTCAACTTCCTTTTACTCCATGCCAACACTAAATTCAACCAAGCATTACAACCAATGAATAAATAACACAAAAAACCATAAAAATATGATACAACACATCAATAAAAATCTAAGAGGGAATCCTCCTAAGAACACTGAGTAATTTCACCTTTTGAACATCTTTAGATCTCCACACATAATGAAGAATCACCACACATGCTTACTATCCTTTTCTCTCAAGCTACCATAAGGACCATGAATAAAACTTCATGCCAGTCATAAAATAGGAAACATACACTAAACTAACTTGATAAATCACCTTTAAATACTTATTCCTTACTCTTTTAGATAATTTGATTAAAAAACACTCTTCTTCAAACTAGGTCTGTTTAGCCTCCTTGTAGCCCTACTTGAAACTTATAGAGCCCAAAATTTTTAGAAGATATATCTTCAAGACCTAAAACTTCATATCTAGTTCACTCTAATATTCCCCCTCAATCATTCCAATTTTCATCACCAAGCTCAACATCTGCAACATACTTCCTTCAGAAACCTACTAGCCAATTAGCCCTCCATATGGACAAAAACTTGAATAAATTAAGAACTAAAAACCTTGAAATCTCTATAAAACTTGTTTTTCAACCCATTTGGCTCATTTAATAAATTAAAAATCCTTAGATCTCAACTCATGAGGCAAACCACTATTATAGCACAACCCAAAACTCTAGAATCTCAAAATAAACAAAGTCAATAAACCTCCTTCTGGTCAACGTACACCTATGAAACTTCTTGCACACCTAGAGACACCCATCACATACATTTGGACCAAAAATTGAGCCTTCATACCTTTGGTAACATAGACTTCCTATAACCCATTTTAGGCATGATTATCCTAAAGCTAAAAATTGAGAAAACTTAGAGCACTCAAAAAACATTCAAATGGCACAAACATATTTTCAAACCACATAATCATTTGGAGAACATCACAAATAAGTTTATATAACTTTATAATCACCAAAAAAATTCTTGAAAATGCATCAAATCATTCGACCATCTAGAAACACCCATTCCTACCCTACATAGCTCTTTCACAAACCTCTTGAGCAAATTCATGAACTTGTTTCTCCCCCTTAACCAAAGACCTTATATGATTGGCAATATCATATTGAGCACACAAAATTTATTTTCCACACCTTTCTTAAATTCAACTACTCAATCCTTTGATCCTAGGTCCTGACCAAATACAAACCTCCCCTTAACTTCATGCTTCATCAGAAACATGATATCTTCAATAAGTCTTTAAATACTTTATACCAAAGCATCCAAACCATGATTAACAAACTAACTCATTCTCAAGATAGGACCACTAATATTATTCACAAGCTTATTTACTCTAACAAAAGAAATATAAAAATAATGCACAAACATACCTTATTTTCATACTAGCTCATCAAACAATATTGATAACCACCAAGCTTCCTCTGACTAATAAGTGTCTCCTTGAAGCCTGGATAAAGACACCCTAACCCAAAATGTCCTAGAACAATGTGAAATCAGGAGTTGCCCTCAACTCCTCATATTATTTTTCCTCCTTGGTCATTTGGTATTGATAGTTCTTCTTCTTCTTAAGCTTAGAACTAACCTCAATCAACACCTTGGCTTTCACTTTGAGCTTGACTTAAACTGAATTTTGTTTCTCATTTTCTATCTACATAGTTAACATATTATTTTCTTCAAGCTTGTCAACAAATGCTGATAATAGAAACTCTTGACTTTCCTTCACTTATGATCCCTTTTCCACCTTGGCAACAAATCCATCAAGACTCTTGGACACAACAGGATTAGTTTTCTTAGTCTTTAATTCCTCTAGTATCCATACCATATTTTGAGTCTTCTTATCTTCTATAACAAACTTACCAACTTGACCTTTGCATTTAGACTGATCTTCAACATAGACTTCTAAATCAACTTTCTTATCAAACTTATGACTAGAAGAATTGGCAATGATTACCTTTGGTTTCCATACCTAATTTTGTCCTTTATCAAACCTTTTAGGAGATATATATCATTTGGCATACCTTGATGACCTCTTAAAGTTATTTGGACAAAATCTAGACATATGTCTACTCTTATGACAACTAAAACAAATAACATCATTTGTACCTTTTGACATATTTGAACTGTGATCAATCTTTGGCCAAAAAACCACTATATCATATCTCCATGAGTGTCCATACTTGACTGACTTCATTATATAGTTCTTAGCTCTATGACCATACATATTACATGTATAACAATGACCATGAAATAATCTATCATACCTTGAAGCATTTGGTTATCTAACAGACCTTCTTGCATTACTTTCAAAGCTTGCATTTTCATTGACATACTCATGCTTCTTTTTCAGCTTATCCACCTTGATTATAGCAAGCTCATGCTCAATCATCAATGAACCAAGGTTGGTTTCTTATTGAATGCTCTCATTCTCTTTATTTATTACACTTGAAATCGTGGCCATTAACTAACCTCTAAGAACTTGGATAGTTTCCTTATCACTCTTATCTTCTTTATCCATTTCATCCTTTATTATGCATGCTTGTTCTATCAAACTTCCCTCAAGAGAACTAACTTTTTCTTTAAGACCTTTGATCACATACCTCATCTTGTGATTCTTCTTCTTTTGATCCTTTAGTTCACCAAGTGTCCTCATGATCTTAGATTATATATCAACTTCATCTTCACTATCATGGAAAACTTATTCATCACACATGATATCCTTTTATTTTGAACACAAACTTGTCTTGGCATCTCACTCTTTCATCCAAGTCTTACAACTCTAGAAACCATCATCTTTGGTTTCACTATTTATAGAGCAAACATGATAATCACCATCTTGGTCAGCCATTAGGCATTCTCTAACCTTTAAGGTAAGTAACTCATCTATGCATAGGTCAATATAATCTTCATAGGTTATCCATAGCATCTATGGGTCACCCTTAAGCAACTATACCTTTTAATAAGGCTCTTATAGCTCTTATAGGTCTCATGGAGACCTATTCACCCATTTAGCACTTCATCAAATAAAAAAAGTATATAAGACCACTTTCAAATACATGGATCCACTCCTTATGTCCCCTTTGACATATTTAAATGATCATGATCATCTTTACTCACCTTTGTGTACGATCAAACAACTAAACACTGACCTGGTGCATAGGAACATCATAAATGAATACACAATCAACTTCTTAAGCATTTTTCATAATAAAAATAGATTTATCACACCTCTAAAATCCACATAGATCATCCTCATGGAGTCTAAAACATGATCCAATAGCTAATTCATCATGAGACAATGAAACGACATCAACATAAGCTCAGACATCCTTCTCAGATCACATACAAAACAAGCATGAACACATAGTCAAATTTGAACCTTAATACATTTGAATGTACACACTTTCAGATCTTCAAAACTATATTTCTAGATGTGCCTTAGAGTCCTCTACAACTTTGTTTTTTACAATAATAACAAATTTATGTTTTATGGAAAGATATGGACAAAATACAGAGCTCTAGTTTTTCACTATGTTAAATTCAAATATTTGAATTCAAATGGTCATAGTTAATCTCCAAACATAATGATTTCATATCATGTCCTCTAAAATTTTGATAAATCTCACACCATCTCTCTTGTCTAAATTTTAATGCATAGGTGCCAATGCTCAAATGTTATACCTCAATCACTTTGACCTCATCTTATGCAATCTATCAACTTTGACGTCATGCGTTCCATCGATCTTTATGGATCAACAAGGTATTTAACTATCAAGACTTACCATTCAATCAATCTATATGAACACCCACTCTCTATTAGATCCTTATCATATACCTTTGATCAATTGTTAAACATCATTTACCTATCCTCATTTCATTGCTTTCTGACTTCTTAGAGCAATGTGCACCATCAATCTTGCTCAAACTTTAACTTGTGCAAAAATGACTAAGTATGGGGACCCTTTCAATATTCCTAGAAGGCCAACTTTGAATAGACATATCTTTTTCCTCGATCAATCTCGTGTCTCATAAATTGCACCATATGTTCTCCTTTCAAAGAGGAATCCAATCATGTATCAAACTTCTCCTAAAACATTTACACATGCGAGATATAACACCATTAAAATGAATTCTCAAAATAATCTATCATAGAGCTAACTATGCTTAGATATTGTCTAGGATACCAAATTTTCTCTTGCATAACATTTTGATGCTTTGACGCATGATCTAGAATTTATCACAAATCAACTATGCAAAAAATTGAATAAACCCCTATGATCACCTTCTCCTAAAACATCCACATGTGTGAGATATGATACAATAAAAATGCTTACTTGGTTCTTCTTGCCACATTGCATATTTGGCTTATTATGGGAAAACAATGTCAAAATTTGTGGGATCCCAACTTTGCAAATGCACATCTTTTGTCTTATTATATCACATGACCTGAAATTTGGTGCATAAGAATTTGGAAAAAAATTAAACAAACCCATATGATCATTTTATCCTGACATCTCCATGCATGTGAATGCTTACCGCATAAACATTTTTACTCAGATCTACTTGAGCCCTTTTATAAATTTGGCTATGGGAGCATAGTGAATTCTATTTGAGTAGCTAACTTTTCATCCTCTTATTTTCAATTGTGCTTCATCTCATGACTTGAGATATGGTACATAAAAACTAGGGACTATTGTGATCATAACCATATGAATAACTCCCGTTGAATCATTCCCATGTGGCAATGGTAACGTCATCAATTATGCCACTAGACCTGAAGTGTCTAGATGAAAATTATGATCAACTAGATGAAATATACTGAAGCATACAAGCACTAAAATCATAGAAAACATTTTATAGGACCCCTTGCACATTCTCAATAATCCATACTCATCCCTGAACATCTCTATCCATGTCAACACTGAAGATCAACCAAACCTTTTTCAATCATACTAGAACAAGCATATTGCACACTTTGTCATTGTCACTGAGGCTATCAAATCAATTCATCCAGTCAACATAACACCTCCATGACAACACCATGACATTATTGAAAATACTCCAACATTATAAGCATAGCAATAAGATTCAAATTGTGAAGTGTATTTCCTATAGATGTAGCAAAGGGATATAATATGAAGTGAAAATACTTTGTAAAATTCTATATATAGCACTCAATTATATTTTTAAATGGATATGATGTGATAGATATTAATATATAATTCTACAGTGGTTTCCCTTATTTATCTTTTATGGTTGTTCTATGCACAATGATGCTTTATTTATAAATATTTTAGTCATGTATATCTTATCAAATTTTATGTATCTAATAATATTATATTTTATACTTATTTATTCCTATTTTATTAATTAATTGATAAGTTAAATCTAATTTATAGTATGTGTATTATTTTATCATGAATCACACAGCTATCCCTATATTAACATGTTATGATAGGTTTACCAAGAACCTATGCTAATAATGGTGTGTTGAACCTGGATATCCTATGTGAAACATGTTGATATGGATACCATGGTAAATTTATTTGTAAAGATAGTTGGATGAAAGAGCACAACTTTGCTAAATAAGAAGCAAAAATAAGCAAGAAGATTGTGAGAGAAGTTATTCAAGAGCATATATATGGAGATAGTTCTTCTTTTTTTTTTGTTACAAATTATCAGGATTGTTATATGTATGGTTGTATATGTTGGATTATTCCTATTTTTAGCTAATAATGATGGATTTTATAGTATGGACATAAGAAAATTTAGATAACCTACAAACTCTAGATACTGACTGGACTCATGTGGTAGATCAATAGGCCAGGACTAACATCTATAATTACATCACATAATTTTTTGTACAATGATATTTAGATTTTGAAGTTATGTAAGACTTGTTTGAGAGATTAATTAGTTTAAATTTCCTTTAGTGACTACTTTGATAAAAATGTTGGTTGCTGAAGAGGCTATGGTGCCTACCCCTACCAACACAAAGTAGTCACTTCGAGTGTTATGGGAATGTGTGTGATGTAAGAGTTAATGATGTATATTTAAGTAGAGGAAATTAAACCTAAACCTAGAATATGGAAAACATAGAGACATATTGAAAATAAAATTTCAGGATTGGAAAGAGAATTGTGACAACCAAGAAGATGGAATAAATCAGATAATCTAAATTTAACTACAATAAAAGTAGGAATAAATTAGAGGATGTTGTTGAGAGGGGAGCCTAGATAGAGACTATATAATATACATAAATTAGAGAATTTGGATATTATATAGAATAATGAATATAAGGGCCCAAGGAGGAAGAAGATAGAACTCGGGATAGAGAGGATATGGACCAGAGTGAAGGGAAAGAGGAAAGTAGGATAGTAGTTATAAGATAGGATTAGATCACAGTTAAGAAGAAATATATATTTTTGGACTAGGGAAGGTATATTATCTAGATTAATTTATGCACAATTACAGAAGTGTCATATGTTAAATATCATAAAAAAATAAGTTGAAGATTGATCATTCAGTTTAAGAGTATGCATTCCCTAAGCCCAATTTATCATTAGATAGAAGAAATTCAAGTGAAGAGTAAGGGACATATATAAATTGATTTGAATCATTTATAGATAAATTTGGTAAAATTATTGGAGAAACTAAGGAATCAACAGACAATAAGAGGTTAGAAGAGGCTAAATTCACTTTTAAAACTAATTTTAAGACGCCCATAAAAAATAGTTTGCAGAATACCATATTAACAATTATAAGTGCACCAAAAATGGCATTCAACACATGAATGTTTATCACCTTAACTCCATATGATGGATATTATAACCTTGAATAATATTTATTAACATGTGATATGAAATGGTAGGTTAAGGGAGTGACCATTGAATATGTGAAGAAGTGCGAACTCATAGGAGACTTAACAAGTCAAGATATAGAGTTGATTTGTAAAATGGATTTTAATTCCATATTTATCCAAAAGTTAAGGATCAATTAATTTTAGAATTTAAGATGAATAAGTGTTCAAGCTATACCATTCAAGATCTTATATAGATTAGGTAGTGAAGTACAGAATTAATATGGGATGATGATCACATATTTTCAGTCGTAATGAACAAGATTGACTCTATCATGAAAGAAAAGGATAAGGCTGCTTGGTTTATATAAGGGATGAAATCAAGTATTAGATTTTATATTTATAAGTCACTTTTTTTTACTAAGGTTGATGCTCGAGAAGATGCACTCCTATTATAATAGATTGAAGATTATGGAGATGCTTCATCATCCAATTCTAAAATTGAAACAAAGATAAATGATTTTCTCAAAAAAATGGATGATATTCATGAGAAAAATAATCCCAAAATAGGTCTATGGTTTATGAAGTATGGTAAGAAAGGACATCATAGGAATGATTGTCCTAGAATCAAAACTGAACTCTGTGACATATGCAAATTAGTAGGAAATGTAACTTCAAAGTGCCACTTACTATAATAGTAGATTAAAAAACCATAGATATTTTATTGTAATTTATGTAAGTCAACTAACCATGACAAGAAAATGTTCCATGCTCTATAGAATCTAAAGGAAGATACTACCAATAATGTCATCATAGTCACAATATAATAGATACCTACTATGAAGTAGGGAATTTTAGGCCTAGAGGTCGAAATGACTAGTGTAACATAAGGTGGTCCTAGGTGGATGCCTTCATCACCTCAATATCAAACTTAGGGTTTAGCTAGATGGACATAGTCATATTCATAGTTTCGGTATCATGCTCATGGAACACTATGATTCTTAAATATAAACAATAAAATTAGGCTCTAACATCACCGTAGTGACAATATGGTGAATATGATGTGCAACAAAATCAATCAGGTGGATTTAAAGTACAAAAATCATAAGGTTAGGGTTTTCAACAAAACCAAGGAGGATATAGGGGAGGATATCAATGAGGATACTAGGGAGGTCAAAATAACTACAACCAATAATCATGCCAACTAATCCAATGTTATCTGTGTGGATAATATAACCACTTCGCATGAAACTACCCAACTAATCTGCAATGAAAAATGTAATGCATATATTGTAGATTTTTAGGATGAGACCATACAAAATATTGTTTAGTTTTGGAAAAATAAAGGAAATAAAATTTGATGTGAAATGTAAATATGATAAATTTAAAACCTAAGAATAATGTATTCATGCAAGCATTTACCAAGAAATAATGTGTAGAGCAAGCATTGCCATCATTAGGAATGCCACTAAATCAAAAATCAAGAAGGTCCAAAAAGATAAGTATCTTGATCATATAAGAAAAAAGGGATTTATGTATCAAAAAACATAATTCTTATAAAATCTATAGAAATACAATGCATCATAAGATGATTCTATAGCTATTGGTGTATATATATAGGAAAAGTTTTTACATAATGCAATGAGGAGTAGTGACTACATTAATATATTTAATGAAACTTTTGAGTACTCTAAAAAATGAATGTATTTCATATAATATCACAAAATATTCTACATAATCCACTCGAGTGCACATAATGAGGACCACAACATATTGAAAACATCATTTGTATGTAAAAACTAAAAAGCCCTAAAATGTTGACTCTCTAATGGATATTTAAATCATAGGGTATGAGGTACCTAATGTTGTGTTTGATTTGGAAGCATAGTAAACATGATACCAAGATCTACATAGGAGGATATTAGTCAACCATCATTGAGTTACAGTCTAGTTACTTTCATTTTCATAGATAATGGGAGATTAAAACTAATTGGTTGGCTTGAATATGTAGAAATTAAGGTTGTTGATTTAAGTATGTATGGATTTTTTGAGGTAATTGATATGAAAATAAATGAGACTCATTATCATACTTTGATTGGAAAAAAAGGGCTTATAAAGGACAAATGATTATTAATATAGTGAATAATCAATTGGGGGCATATGAAGGAGATAAGATAATTGTGATTCCTTTGAATAAGTCTAAGCATAAGCCTTACGTCATTCATTAAGAACCAAAGTCACCTTATGTTTATGAGAAAAAAATTGTTTTAAGGTTAATGCATATAGAAAACATAATGTTATATGAGTTGGTTAATATCATTTACCTAAGACATAACTAGAGCATCAAAAATAGTTGCAGACAATTGAATAGCCCATGTATAAACCAATTATTACAAATTCACTAACACTCTAGCTCTAGATCAAATAATGTAGCTTTCCATATATCCAATCTCCAACTATATTATAGGCATAGTTTTTATATAATAGAGGTGTGATTGGTATGGATTGCATAGAGCCTACTCTATAAGGTTTCTTACCTTGGGAAGAAACATATTTAGTAAGTGGAAACTCATATACACATATGTTGAATTGGTTCTAAGGGGATCATGAGGTATGCCTATTATAAATGCTATTCACTACTGAACATCAATTGCCACAATATTTTCAAGTTGGGGATCTTAATCATTGGGATAAGAGAGTCTATACACTTAATTATACATTAAAGGGAACTAATGTGACATGGTGGGTAGTTCATTAATAAACTCATTTACCATGGTAAGAAGTGTACAAATGGATGTGAGCATGGTTTTAGATACCAAGCACCATTATAGTAGATTGACAATTCTTTCAACAAGGATTATGTTTGGAGTTACATATACATTAGTGTGTAGACATATGGTCTATGTAAGTGTCAAACCTAAGTACTAGGTGCATGTTTTTAGATAAAATTTGACAACACTTCCAACTACTTGGTATATGCATCAAGAGCATAGGTGAGAAACTAAGCATTTAACACATGTTCAATAGGATTTTATCCAAATTTTTGTGTTTGAAGATGAAAATCTTGTGGTTCATAATGCTTTAAAAAAAATGAAAATGTTTATATGTCATGGGCAAGAAGAAGACCTGAGTACCATGACAGACTAAATATCACATCAAGAAGCATATTGCAACTTTAATGCAACTATACATAACCATAAGGTTAGAAAAAATAAGGAACAACTAATCAAACAACATTGCAATAGGATTCAAGATGAAGTGACTAAGTCTACAAATAATAATGAGGATTTGGACATGAATAGATTTTTTGAACTAAAATGAGAACCTAAACATAAGAAGTTAGAATCATAGAACAAAATAAGAAATAAAAGTTATGAAATTTTAATATTCCAAAAAATGAAAGATAGATAAATCTATATGAATCCATTCCTAGTGAATCTAATAGGATATACTAGGAGCCAATGAAGAAAATTATTGAGAATACTAGACTAGAGTATATATTAAAGTTTATGACTTTGGGAGGTTACTAGACATATAATGAAATTTTAGAATGTTTGCATCTAGTGAAGGAATATCAAGATGTTTTTCCCACTAAATTCATAAAGTTAAAAGTGGTAGATCCATCATTGATGGAGATGCACATTAAACTCAAAAAGTGTGCATAATCTATTAAGAAGTGCTCATATAAACCAAATACAAACATGAAGTTAAAGATGAAGGTTGATTTGGATTGCATGTAGGAAAAATGTATCATTTACCAGTCAAAAATGTGGATTGGGTAAGTACTATGGTTGTATAACCTAAAAATTTAGGCAAGATCAGTGTATGTGTATATTACCCTACCTTGAATGATGTTTTCACAATGATCCATTTCTTATACCTTTCATTGACAAGGTTATAGAATCAGTTATGAGACATGAATTATATCCTTTTACAGATAGATTCATTGTCTATCATCAAATTCCTATCACAAAGTAGGATTAGGCCAAGATAACATTTTCAACTAAATGGAGATATTTTGTATATAAGGTAATGCCATTTGGTCTAAAGGATGATCTAACTTTATTTTTTAGGGTTTTAATGACTATTTTCAAGGATTTTATTCATGAATTTCAAGAAGTTTATTTATATGTTTGGGTTATATTTTATTTGTTCAAAGATCACTTGTCCAAACTATGGTTAATGTTAGAGCATTACAGATTTATACAAATTGATTAAACATTAAAAAATGGTTATTTTTCACACCATTTGATTTTTTTGGGGCCATGTAGTTTATATTGAAGGAATTTTGGTTGATCAAGCCAAAAATTTAGTCATAATAAGAATGAGACCTTTAAATAATTCTATTCAAGTGTGAGATTTTTTTGGTCATACATGATATTATAAATTTTTTATTAAAGGCTACGCAACTATATATTTACCCTTGGAGAAATTATTGAACAAGGATGCAAGATTTGAATGATTTAAGAGTATCAATCAAAAAAAATTGAACTAAATTAAGGGTTAGTTATAGATCCCATATTGGTATTTTTTGACTAGACTAAACCGTTTTATGTTCATGTAAATGCTTGAGGTATTGTTATGGGTGTTGTATTAGAAAAGCTAAGAGATAATGGATTGGACCATCCTATCCACTTTTAAAGTAAAAATATATCATCTACAAAAAAAATTATACAACATAATGGGAAGAGATATTAATGGTGTTTTTACTATAGAATTTTAGGCATTATCTTCTTGGAATGCCTTTTGAGTTAATTACTGATTATCAGGCCTTGTGATAATTGTTTAAAAATATATGCTGGGTGGAAGGATATCTATGTGGTTAATGTTATTTTGATAATTTCATTTCAATATCAATGTTAAACCTATATTAGATAATGTGTCACCCTTGAAGAGTTATAAGATGAATCACTAGACATTCATTTATTCATAATATCTACAATTCCTAATAACATGGAGGATATTGCCAAATTTATAGAACATGGAATATATCTAGTGCATTATGTGGAGTAAAACAATGATAAATTGATAACATGAATTATTCCGTATATCATCATAAATAGATTTTTTTTAAGATGGGTAAATATGAGGTGTTATACATAGTGTATTTGGAGCATGAGTGACCCAAAATTATTGAAAAGACACATCAAAGAATTATAGGAGGGCATTTTTTAAGATAATACAATGCAATTAATATCTTTAAAATTGGTATATGGTGGCCTAATTTATTCCAATATGCACATCGAGTTACAAAACACTACAATATTTTCCAAAGGATGGGTAAACCTAACTAGAGGTATGAGATGCCTTTAAACCTAATGCTCATAGAATAACCTTTTGAATAGTGGGGTATTAATTATATGGGGCATATAATCCCACAAATAAAGTTCATTCATGTAAGTATGTCATCACTATGGCATATTACTTTAAAAAATGGGTTGAATCTGCTATAACACCAAGTTGTAGTTCCAAGGATGTAACCAAGTTTTTGTATGAAAAAATCATTATAAGATTTGGATGTCCAATAAAATTGGTTAGTGATAAGGGAACAAAATTTATGAATAATATTAAAAAAACTCTCAAAAAATAATTTATGATATCACACAATAAAATTACTATGTATTAGCCATAGGATGCAATCAAGTTTTTGTATGAACAAATGGGTTGAAGCTACTGCAACACCAAGTTGTAGTGCCAAGGATGCAAACACATTTTCAAAAATTAGTATAAGATTTGGATGTCCAATAAAATTGGTTAGTGATAAGGGAACATATTTTATGAGTAATATGAATAAAACTCTCATAAAATAATTTATGATAACACACAATAAAATTACTATGTATTAGCTGTAGGAAAATGGACAAGTTGAGGCTTCAAATAAAGTCTTAGGCAAGATGTTGACAAAAATATGAAATTTTAAATGGTTGGATTGGGAAGACAAAATAAATATGATTATTTAAGCATATATAATTAATTATAATCATCCATTAGGCTTTAACCCATTTCAATTGGTCTATGGAATTGAGGTTGTGATCCCTGTGGAATATATAGTTCCTAGCTTGTGCATTATTATGATAATGAGACTTGGGGGGAAATATTCTATACATATATGGTTGATATATTTAACCAAAATGGAAGAAAATAGTTATATATTTTAGTGGATGTAGGAAATTAAAAATCTTAGTCATAAAGTGTGGATGATCATAACCTGTGATCTAAATAATTCTATCAAGAATAAGTAGTCTTACTATATGATAATAGATTTAGAGCATTTACGAACAATTAGTGCATTATATGGAAATGACCTTATACAATTCATGATGTTCATAACATGGAAAATTATACTAAAATATTTTTAGGGAATCATTTTTATAGGATGTGTCAATGGATGTAGGTTAAGCGTTATCTTCAATAATCTCTATCATCTATTGCATCAATTATGAGAGGGTGTTGATTAGCACCATGTAGTTTAGGTAAATTTTTATTTTCCTATTTTTTTTAAGGTTTGTGTGTGTTTGTACAATGTTATTTATATATTACAAAACATCAGAACTATAGTTCTTAACTCAAAGTCACAAGGTGTAATCTATCAACAATTTTAGCTTGAAGGAAAGATAACTGGCAATAGGTGCATAAAGTTCATCAATTAAGTTTGAGAATGAGGTGATGAAAATATGAGTATAGATAAATGATGATCAATGATCATTAAAAACCATTAATGATGATAAAATTAAAATATGACATCTTTCCCAAAGTAAATTGTATGTTAGAATGATGAGATGTACAATAAAGGAAAGTGAATAAATGAGAAGATGACACATCACATCATATATATACCATCAAATTGATCAATGATTTAGACAAGGGATGGTAATCCTCACATCGACAAAAAAAAATTCATATTAATTATTAAGATAAAATCATGGGAAACTAAGTCAACACATTTAAACCTATTGGCCAGATAGATTTGAGTGGTAAATCCTATATAAAAAATGGCACAAAGAATACAAAGACATTACAGACTCTTACAAACAAAGAATCTCTATGGTTTGCTTTTAAATCAACTAATTATGTTAAAATTTATTGGTACCATAATTACAATTGAGTAACTTGTTCCATTATAAATACATCTATAAACATGGATAATACACAACTCTTATTCCACTCACTAATGTGCAGAAGAAATAAATAGGATTTGGTCTTTTACTTAGGCAAACTAGGTACCACGATCCAAATCCTTTAGATTTCATTGAATCTATAGAAGCCACTCTTTTTAGCCTTGTTGAATTAGAAGTAACACAAGTATGAGATATGGATATTCAACACCCCCTATGAGGTTTTGACGTAGAGAAACTTATCAAGATACGTACTTTTAGGCAATTATATGAGGTAATTCTTACACTATTGAGTAGATATAACAAGGGTTATATTCATATTTATCATTATGTTACAATTTTTATCAACCTTGTGACCATAGAAAGAATGATTCAAATTCTAAATTGAGGAAAATACCATTTTACTTACAAATATAAGGCTCCACCCATCCACTTAGACATGAGGTAAAAATATACCATGGCAGGTAGGGGAATTCCCATAGATTCTATGAAAGATAGTTTGGTGTGCATTCTCTCTAAATGCATCACCAAAAAATTTTGGTATATGACAAAGAGTGCCAATCAAGCATCCAAAGGAATTATGGAAATTATGTATCGCATGATACAAATGCACAAGGATTTTAATTGGCCCAAGTTTTTAGCCTCAAAGGTGATAACAAACATTGATAAGGTTCTTACCTATGTATTGCAGGAATTTTAGTATCAATTCTCAGTCTTACCCCTCTATTTTACATAATGTAAGTCACCAGAGGGTCTATTGAATGTAGCTGAAGATTTTTGGCCTCCCACTGCATTTTCTAACATTTATTAGACCAAAATAGAGTAGCACTATGAGTAGTTGGGTTGATTTAGTGAATGGTGGTTGGAGATCTAAGTGATGATAATGGCATATCCCTGAGTACCCTAGTAGGTTATATAGTACCTAGGGTAACATGCCATGATGACAAAACTACATAATGACATTTAGATCAAATTTCATGAGTTGCCAAACTACAACTCCACTACCCTTTTTATCACTATGTTGAATTCTTAGGTGGAAGTTATATGGAAAAAAACCCTAGTTGATAACTTAGTACAACTTATATAATCAATACCTATAGGTGCACAATAACCTATGCTTACATAGGCATAATCTTAGTTACAAGCACCATCAAAAATTAAAATAACTCCATTGTAGTCTAATAAAGGTAATAGGAAGAGAACATCACCACCACCAACTAAGAAGAGAACATTCTATATAATGTCATGGATAGATAATATGCATGTTCTAAAAATAGCTACTGAGTGCAATTTGTTAAATTTAGGATTTAAGGAATATGAATTTATACAGTCTATACTCATATACATTATCAATGATATTTATGAATAAAAAGAGGAAAATAGTTATTATTTTAGAGGATTGTGCACAACTACCAGGTGAAAAAATTCGGTAAGGTAATATTTTTAGGTGGATATAACTCAACCTCTTTTTTCCATCATTGTAGATACTATTGGATAAGAAGTAGCACACCAATAGTTTCAATCAATTTTTTTTAGATGGATCCAACTATAGGACCCTCTGTTACACATGAAATGGATCTTTTGACACAAGAAAGTCAACCTCTCACCCTAGTGCTTAGGCCAAGGACCCATGCTATGCCCAAACTCTCTCCAAAAATCAAGGATAAGATGGTGTCTTTTATAGACCCAAAAATATAGGGTGGAGTGCAACAAGCACAAATATCCCAATAATAGGCTTAGGTCTAAGATATAAAAAAAACCAAAGAATACCCTCACTCTCATTTCATATTTTAAAAATAAGACTACCTCATGAAGAGTAACATGTTGAGAAAATAGATGTCACAAAATAACAAGCTATGTAGGAGAAATAAGATCAAGAAAAGGCACAAAAGTATGATGAGAAGAAGGCAAAGGAAGAGATGAATAAAAATAAAAAAGAGGCAAGCACAAGGCTATATAGGAGGAGGACTAACGAAAATAATAGGTCTAAGAGGAGGAGTGAAGGCAAAAAGCTGAGGAAGTAAAGGCTCTAATTAAAAGACCTAAAGAAGTGGAGGCAAAGAATAAATAGGAATAGGAAATAATAAGGAAGCAATGGAAAAAATAAAACCAAGAAATGTAGGTTGTGCACCAAAATAAAGATGAAGCAATGATACTTGAAAATGATTAGGATGAGAAAAACACCAAAGAAACTCTACTCACCCAAGAGGAGCAAGATAAGTGATAGGTTAAGGAGAAGGAAGTCAAAGATAAAAATAAGGCTAAAGTTGAATCCAAGTCCAAGGTTGAGTAAAAGGCCAAGGATAAGGCTAAAGTGGATGCCAAATCTAAGGCTAAGTTAAAATTTATGGCTAAGGTTGAAGTAAAGGCCAAAGTTAAGGCTAAGGTGGAAGAAAAATCTAAGGAAGAAGTAGTTTGCATAATTTAATAAGAAGTTATAGAATAATAAGTGACAAAAACCACCAATATGGTGTAAAAAATTGAGACTTATGATATATTTACCACACCTCAAGGATCAAAAATTTATCAATGAGGTGTGTAGGAGGAGGCTTATCAACCAAGGTCTTAAATAAATAGTAAATGGTTATGGGATTATGAACATCATCCACATGATGCACAACATATTCTATTCCCATGGCACAGATTAAGAAGGCACTTGTCTCAACTGTAACTTCCACCATGGATATATCTACAATAACACATGAAGCATCTCTAAATTTTTCTCAACTCCACTAGCTAAACAAATTGAAACCGTAATTAATTTTAAGGAATCAATAACACAAAAGGCTTTTGTGTTGGAACAATAATTCTAAAACTATGGGAGGACAACAAAAACCTATACCTCTGATTCTAAAATGCATGCTAGCTCATCAATAACACTTACCCTGCATTGGTCACTCAAGTCCTGGGTGACCAAGTCATGTTAGAAAGGAAGCAATTTCTAACCCTCTTGTCTTAGCTAATAAAGGACTGGATTATTTCACATAAGTTTCATTCCCTTTATAGTCATGAGATGAACATCAAAGTTGAAACAAATGTAATTTATGAGATCTTAAAATAATATGATCATGTCTTGGATAGGTTATAATTTAAGATAAACACATCACCCAAGGAATGCTTAATTATAAGTAACAACTCACCAATTCATTTTCCAAATCCAATACATAATTTGATAGAGTAGACAAGGCCAAAGCTATAATGGAAGATCATTTGACTACCTCTAAATCAATGGATAATGCACTCAAGTAGTTACTTTATTCACAAGATAAATTCATGCAAAAATTATAGACTTGGAAAAATGATATTTTTCACAACACATTTACTATAATTCAAACATAGAGGTATGGAGATCAGTTGGAGGATCTCTCCCAGGACATTTATGTCAAGGTATCGAGTTCCAAGACATTAATCACCATCATAAAATATGAATATATTTATAATGTTATGCTGACCTGTTAATGCATGTAAATGTATCATAGTGTTGAAAACACTTCTCATTTCAAGATTCAAAGAATATTTTTCATGAGTTATTGCTTATGATCTTCCTAAGATCTGTGGTGGAGTAATGACCGAGCTATTTGACTATTCCACAAAATGATTATGCAAGTGGTTTTTGGGAGCAACCTCGGTCCTAAATTTTTTTGAATATAAATGTTATTTAGTTGAATCTAATGAATAATGATCAAAATCTAAAGTCTAAAACTCTAATCTAGCATGATTATTAAAAATGAGAAAGTAAACTATAGTGATTTGTTCAAAAAATGAGAAAATAGGTAGGGTAAGGTCGAAAGGGAGATGTTTCTATTCTTTAGTTTAGACATCTGACAAAGCTCTCATTTTATCAAAGATATGCATCTTCAAACCAAAATATGACATGAAATTACCAAATAGTATAGATCCATCATATAACTAGAAAATGTCTAAAGATATTTAAAAACATGCAAATTAGAGATCAGATTCACTTTAAAGATTTACTTAAATAATAAAATTGCATTTGTACATCTTCCAAAAAAGCAATGATATTGAAATGAATCTAATAACTTTTAGTCAACCTAGCATAAATCTCAAATTAACAACTTTGCATTAATACATGCATATCTAGAATTCATAAAATCAGTTCAAATCTAAACATCAAAACAAAGACTTGAAGAAGTAGCCATGATAATAATTAAACAAGCAAAATGAGACATTTTTCATAGAATTTTCTTACTTATATTATTTTTTCCAAAATAGTTTTACTCTCAAAACTTCCTCCCTTGTTATAATGATAATACCCCCTTTTATAGGTTAGCAGAGCAGCCTATGGAGTATTGTGGTTAGTCATTATCAAATGGGAATCAAACAAGTGTTAAGGATAGATTTCCTCTTACAAATATTCTAATACCAATGAAAATTTTCAAATGTGACTAACCTATAATCCATGTGCATTACACATTGCACATGATTTTACAAAATAGTATATTCTTTTCAAATTATTTACATGGTTTTTTATATAAAAGAATATTTTAAGTCAACCTTGTTGACTTTGAGATTCCCCTAAAATTGCAACTTTTTGATTTTTTTCCAAAATCTTCATGGATTTATCATATTATTCATCAATCAAGATGAGATTGATGAGTGGCTCTATAAATAAATCCTATATTTACCCTGCTAAATCTCTAAAGATTTCACCCATTCTATCCATAGATTCTTTAATATTCCTAGCATTACTAATATTTTCATTAGCTGTAAAGATCAAGTTCAAGATACGCTTGTTGTTAGCACCTATGGTGCCCTTTATGCTATTCTTGACCTCTTGAATGAAATCAATAGCTCTTTACTAGAATTCTTTATCATTTATTAGGCCTATTTGAATGGGGATGGTTAGATCCTTAATTAAACCTTCTAGTATTTATATCATCATACCCTCTAGTTGTTTGAAGTCCCCTGAGAGGCCTTCCATGATTTTTGACTACTTATTTATGTCCCTAATTTTCTCAATCAAGATTATCATGGACATATTCAAGTGTGATGGTTGACCATTTTAAGTTCAGGGATCTAGTTTTCCATTAGTATCTTGATCAGTTCCTTTATTTTCTTGTCCAAGCCTTGCCATTTATTGACTTGATTCAGAGCCATGGCATGATGTTTATTCACCTTGTCTAATTAGGACCTTATTGCCTTCAAAGAATTGAATGTTTCATTGATAGTTATTTCAAATTTATTAACAATATCTACTAGTACTAATAGAATAGATTATTCTTCTAGAATTTTATTTTCTTATTTTAATACTTTGATTGTAGCCTATAGCCTTTCTGACTGGGATTGGGCTAGCTCTAGAACATCTTATCAAACATGGGGTCTTCTCCTAGTCTCTACTCCCTCTTCTAAGTTAGGTGAACCAAAGGTTCAACCCTTTGGTGCATAACCTCCTGACCTTATTCGATGACCATTATTTTAGTTACTCTTTATAAACTTATAGTATTTGGATCATACCTAGTTCCCTCTAAAGACTAAGCCATATGATTAATTGTACCCTTTTCTTGTAATTGGTTTATTGATTGAGTTGGAGTAGTAAGTCTCCTTTATTATTCATTTTTTAATGTTAGTATCTAAGGCTTTAACTCCTATTGTAGAGGGATGTCTGTGGTCTTCACTATAGCCCATGGGTGGTAGGGAGTAGGAAGATTCTCCATCCTTGGTTCATATATGAACCATTCAGGTATAGTCAATCCATAGATTGGGTTATCTTCATTAAATAGGTTGATGTTCTTCAAAATGGGAATGATTTCCAATTTTTCTTTCTTTTCCTTTTGAACAATTGTAGTCTTAGCCTTCCTCTTGGGAGGACCAATGATCACTAAATCCAATGACTTTTATTTTCTATTTTCCTATTTGGCTTCCTCAACATTTTCCTCCTCTACATATATGTCTATTTCATAGGTCATAGAGAACATTCTCAATGCAACTTCAAGAGATTATTGTGAATTCAAAGCTATCATGTGAATTTCCTCTTATTAAGGCAAATCTTGTTCTATTATTCTAGAAGGCTAAGGGATTGAGGAGCTTGAAGCAACTTCTCTTGGTCTCCTTTATTTAAGTCTATGTTCTACTTGTATGTCATCTAGGGGAATCCTAAAAGGGCAATCATCAACCATATGATATTGTGTAGGACCAAGATGCCATCTATCTTCCATCTTTTGATCTCTCAAAAATATGGATTCCAGTTTTAAATTATGTTCCTTTAGTCTTCTAGCAACTTTATAATAGGTGGTTTCCTTAGTGTACACAAATTCATATGCTCCATATTCATGTTCATAAGGCACAACCAAAATTCCTTTGCTATTCAAGTGCTCCTTTACCCTACCATTGGGATCCCACTGTCTATTGTCATTTATCTACAAATTTAAAGAAAGCCTATATTTTGAAGTTGATTCAATTTGGTCCCATTATCTGAAACTGATTTTGATAATAGTCATGGGAAAACCATGGATAAGTCCTTTTCTCTTGGTCTTATAGATCCCATTTATTCCATTAAAAAGTTGGTATGTTGCTTCTATTATTTTGACAACATATCTAGCACATGTAATGATAGTTTAAGGGGGACAATTTGGGTTCCCTTTATTCTAATAATGATGTAATCAGGGTATAACTAGATATCTCACATTGTCTCAATGGACTTCTTGACTAAAGGAATTATCCTCATCATGGGGAGACCATTGATGACTTGCCTTAAATTAGGATTTACACAATCATAAATGAATTGGATATGGTCCCTATATTTTTAAATATGTAATTTTGAATAATATTGGGACATAGTTTGGGTGCCATTGAGGGACCACTTTCTTTGGTTGGGGATTTTAGTTGTGGCACATAGGGCATCTAACAAGTATGACATCATGAAGAACTGATTTCTCTTATTTTTTTTAATCCCAAAGATCTATCTACGTAAGTAAATGTTAATGATTTTGCCTAAAAGAGGTCATACCAATTTATCAATATTGAAATACACAATAGGCACCCATATAGGTTCCACGTGTGTAGTATGTGCAAATACATATAATTTATTCAACATGGTCATAACCATTTTGAGTCTTGGTTTGAATTGGCTCACAAGGATTTTATTTTCAGGATCTACTATGACCTTGTTACCAACTTCTAACCATTTTGATAAGATGTCCTCCATGGTATGTTTTTGGGCCCATGCATTAATGGAGGCTAGGTCTATTTGGGACGTAGGTAGCTTATAATAATATTAAAAAAAAACAAGGGATATATATGATATTTTAATCAAAATAGGTTCATGGATAAGCACACCCTTATCAAATTTAACATCTTTAAAAATATGACTAAGGACGTCAATACAGTGCAATACCTCTAGATTGGTGGGAGCATAATGGAGTCTTGTAAGCTAAATTGTCATAATGTCATCATATATTCTCTTTACCAATAGAAGATTCTCCTCTTCCTTGGTCAAAATTCCTTGGTTCTCTATGGTATAGAATAATCTTGAGAAATTATTATCTCCTATATTTATTTAATAAGCCACGAACTATGTATCTTTAAATACTTTGCCCTCTATGCTTGATGACAAGTATAATTCAACCTCTTTCTTTGAAGTAGGTCCATAGGTTACCAGTAATATGATTATGATTTAATTTTCCACTTGTGAATGAAAATTCAACACTTTTGGCTATCTAATTAAACTCTTTGAATAACTTTGATTATCAGGATCTCTCTTCTAGTTTGAAATAGTGAATGTATGAACAATTTTAGGGATTTTTTATATGTTTGAGGGTTTAAATGAGATTTAATGGTAGCATATGCATTTGAATTATTTTATTTCATAACCCAAATCATATTTTGATCTTGTATTTATACCTTTGCATGTTTGGGTCTGAAAAATCTTTTGAACTGACATGTCTACCTATGTGGCATCTCTTTGACATGTTGTTTATTTAATTTTAAAACATGATAGTTATCGCTTTGGACACATGTATTCATTTCATACCCCATGGAAATTGATTAAATTTTATTCATCAATCTCCTTGAGAGTCTCTTGGCCTTGAGTTTTAATAATCGTTGTTGATCTTTGATTGATATTTTGACACTTGGAAACCCCACATGCCTTTTGTGTACCTTGTTGTCAATATCCATTCAGTTAATGCTCTTACACCATGTGGTGGCCTTATGTGAAATATGGGCTTATTGACTTATTGACTTGATTTGCACTATCAATATCCATCTACATGGTTGAATGTGCACTGTCAATCTTTTTTGAATTATTGACTAAATTATTTAATGTGGATCATTGACAAAAATTTATATGTAGGAATATACATCATCAATATTTGATATAAATGACTTTGAATTATTGACTTTAGGTGATCATCCAAAAGTCATTGATCCTTGATCTAATTGAGTGAGATTTTGACACTTGGTATCCTTGCGTTCAATTCATACTTATGAATAGTAAAATTAAAAAAATAAGTGCTTGAGATATATAATGACTTAGTATAAATCTTAGATTAAAGTTTTACTGAATAATTAAACTTGATCAAAACTTAGGATAAAATTAAAATAAGATTAATATGGAAAAAAGTAACCCATCAAGAATATGAATCCATTTTTATAAGAACTTAGGCTAAAATTAATTTAGACTAAGGTTTTGAACATCATTTAAACTTGGATTCAATTAATCAATTAAGGACTAAATGTTAACATAATAACTTGAATGGGACCATATTAGTTAACCAAATAAGGTTCAAATTAACATTACGCATAAATCCATGAACATTTTTTCATTCTTAAGAAGATCTATTGATCCTGAAAGATGGAAACACATGGGCTAAATGTTAGCAACATTAGATAAGATAAAATAAAGCTTATGTGCTAACATGTCAATGTAAGTTAAATCAACACATGATATTCAATAATATACTCTAATCAAGTTAAATACTTAATTTATAGCATGATTTTGAACAAGGGACCTCATTTTAAGAAATGGGGGATGTTGACCTCAACATGACCCAAGTTCTATTGTGCACATTATTCACTATGGTGTGGGAAGTGCTTACTATCTATAACATATTTAATCAAGATTTTTCTGAGCTTGATAAATCCATTGCATAACTTATGGATGATCTTCAATTTATTTCTCCTCAATGACTTCAATAGATTCTCTAGCAGATGAAGACTTCCACTATGTCTTAGCCATAAACCCAATGGTAACCACAACTCATGCTAATAAATTTTATAGTACTAATTTCACCTTCTAAATCTCAACAAAATGTAACATCACAATAACCTCAGGTGTAACCAACTCATAAAATACCACCACCTACTCATTAGGTATTGAACACTTTAATTTTTTCAAATTTAAAAAAGTTTTGTATGCTTTAATAGGATGCGCTTAAGCATTAAGAGCGGGGCTAGGTTGGTTTAAAACTTGTAAAGGGAAATTACTTGGTAAAGCCAATCTATTGAAAACTTGTAAGGGCAATAGGAAAGCATGCTACTTAGTTAAAAACTTAAAAGCGTGGATAAGTAGTGTGCAAGGGGTGAAAATTAGAAAATGACACCTTCAGTGATAATTATAACTCTTGTTCTAGTTCAGTTCCTTAGCATAGTCAAAGTTTTCAATCTTTATCCCAAGAATCCTTGCTATGAATTTATCTTAAAATGAGATAATTGTTTACATCCAAGAAAGTGTTAGGAGTAAAACATGGATAAAAAAATCATAGAGTGTAACTGATGGATACATGTGTTAATTACACTATTTTATCTCTTCTATAACTTTTTGTATGTACTCAATTCTTATAAGCATAACATTAGGCTTCATAATGTGAAGAGTCTTTCCTATGGATGAAGTGAAAGGATGGAATATGAAGTAGTAATGCTTTGTAAAATTACACACACACACACACACACACACACACACACACACACACACACACACACACACACACACACACACACACACACACACACACACACACACACACACACACACACACACACACACACACACACACACACACACACACACACACACACACACACACACACACACATGCACACACGCACGCATGCGCATGCACATGTGCGCACGCACGCACACACACACACACACACACACACATCATTCAGTTATATTTTGAAATGGTTTTGATGTGATAAAGATTAATATATATATATTTGCAATGGATTACCTTATCTTTTATGGTTTTTTGTGCACAATGATTCTCTATTTACTAAATATGTTAGTCATTTATATATTATATAATGTTAAATATCTAATAAGACTACCTTTTCTACTTTTTTATACTTGTTTTGTTAATTAATTGATAAGTTAAATCTAATCTATAGTCTACTATATTATTTTGTCATCTATCGCACTAGCTATCCCTATATTAGCATATTATAATGGGTTTCCTAGGAACCTCTACTAACAAACATAGCAGGGTGTAATGATTGCCTGCATGGTCTTGACATGGACTATAATATCCTATTAAAACTATGCAGTCTTGACAAGTTCATAAAATGTGACAAAAATATTCAAATCTACTCACCCTTTTGTCATCTTTTTCCATTGATACATAAGTTGAGTCTAGTATTTCTCTAATGATTTTAATCTATTAATCTAAAATGTTAAGTATTTTTAGGGGTTTGTTGTAGATAAATACACCAATTTATCAAATCCCTTAAATTGGAAAAAATATTTCAATAAGTATGTCAAAGTGCTCCATTCTAGAATGCTAGCTCAAAATTAATTGTAATTTATTTTTAATTGATGATAAAATGAGCTAACTCACTTGTATATTTATATGTGACTTTAATTCAAACTTTAGAAACATTTATGTGCTTACTAACTTCCAATGGTTGGAAATGGTAAAGGTGGAAATGGGTGGATACGCCCACCAGTAATAAGGGAGGAAAAAAGAATGAGGTTAGGAATATATGAATGGTCTAAGTATGTAATATAATTTTAGGGTAGTCTCGACATGGGATATGGAAAATATAAAATGGATCAAGAGAATAAAATTTTGATAAGTAAAAAAGGGTTTTAGGCCATGTAAGAGAACATAATAGTTAAATAATGCATAATTTGGACCAATCACTAATACATAGACAAATATACCAATCATATATAAAAGAAAACTAAATAAATGTCAAGGGGTATTTTTATAGGTATCCATATTTTTACCTACTTTGAGGTGCATGCTTAGCCATAAAGTAGGTTATATGAACACACACTTCAAATCAAAACATAAAAAGAATATATAAAAGGATATCAAAAATTTGGACTTCTAATTACTCAATTATTAAGTCATAGAACCTAAAAAACCTTTATTCCATTCATGCACAAGCATGGGTAAGTGTGAAAAATAGTAAATGTTGAATATAAAATTAATTGCTAACAAAATGCCTTTTTTATCATTAACATGCAACATAAGTCATGTTGTTTTTTAATACCATTGAAGGAGATAGCAAGATGGAGTGGAATTGAAACAAATTATGTTGTGTGATGCCTAGCTTCCACATCTAAAGGTAAATTTGAGTCATTGTGTCACTAAGCATTGGGATTTGAATATGGAACCTTATAGTTTTTAGGAGACATGGCATTAGTCTAATATAATTATGACTAATATATGTACATTAAGGCATGGTAATCATTAAAAAATAATAACAATAAATGTAGGATATAGTTAACCCATTCTAGATATAGATGGAGTATATTGTACATTATAACACACATATCTTGATTATATAAAAGATTTACCTTGTGGGGAATGACATAATATCATTTATATTATTATCATACATTATAAATATCATCATTAGGCACATGTGGTACTATTCATAAAATAACATCATATAAAAATCATTGGTTAAGAAAAAAATCATTGGATAGATTATAAATCATGAGGTCATGAATTTTTTTAGATAATTCATCAAATATCACCCTATGGTGGCATATAACAATATGTTAAAAAAATTTAATCAAAGCCATTTGAATTAATTAAAATGAAAGAAAACATTGGAAAATGAGTTGAACAAAAGGTAATTTTTAGGTTTATTCCCTATTATATTAACTAAAATTTAAGAAATAAACATTACTTCCTTCTTACCTTTTACTTTTTTCTATTAGATAGGTTAAAGAACAGGTTTTGACTGTCCCCGTAGCCTTATACAAAAGAGAGGACTAAAAACAAAACATTAAAGCTCTAATGGGATGCCTCTAACAATGGAAACTGAATCAGTGGTAAGATCCCCTCACTATAGGAACTTCCAATAAAAATAAACTAAAACAAAAACTTACCAAGAAACTTCTGTAAAGTTTTTACCAAACTTATTCTGGGGACCTAAACCCTTTTTCATTGATATTTTGAGAATTATCATGGGGTCCCCTTGAATGAAGAGATGTAGAGGAAGGTTGGGTCATTACTTTTCTTCCTTTTTTTCTTTTTTTAAACCGCTGACCATCCTTCCTTGTTTTCATCTTGAAGGGCTTATGAGGCTTCCTTAACTGGGATACAGGGCTGGGATTTATCTTCTACTATTGTCTTTGGATTAGTATTTGCCTAGGAAGAATCCAGATCTAGGATCTCCTTTGAGGAGGAGGTTGGAATTGGCACAACATTCCTTGGAGAGATTAAGGTGACCAACATTTCATCTTTGGAGTAGGACAAGCTTTTTAGATCCTTGTTTGAAATAGGGGAAGCAGGGGCTTCAAAAGAAGAGGCAAAATCTTCACTATCAATTGACCATTCTTCATCTACAACTAACACCATGAGGTTTTTTGGGATAAAATATTTTCACTAGGAAGAATCTTTCTTTTTTTTGAGGAGGCTATAGTTTTTGGTCAAATGCCCAGTGCTAAAACAACTATGACAATGAAACAATAAACCTTCATAGTTAATAGCTTGAGACTAAGTGCAGTCTCAAAATTTTAGGGTGATTTTTTTGGAAGGTTATTGGAAGTATAAATGTTCACCAAAATCCTATTAAATGTAGTGAAAGAGAAAATATTAGTTTCTAGATGCATTTGCAGATACCCACTCAGATCTACTAATAGCCCCCAAGCTATATTCCATCCAAAATTAAAGTGGGAGGTCGGGCAGGTGAACCCATATATAATTTATATGTAAAGGTTCATTGAGGGGATTGAAGGTAGGGGACCATGGTTTCATTAGCAAGGTATGGTGATTCAAGCTCTAGGGTAGGTCTTGAATCTTGTCTTTATACTCAATATTATGAAAAATAATAATAAATAAACCTTTAGCATAAGGGTAAATATCAAGTTTACCTAAGAGAAAGGGTTTCCATTGCTTCGAGATTTAGATGTTAAGATCTTAGAGCTTTGGCCAAAGATCCATAAATCTACAAATGATACCCCTAATATAAAAATATTTCTCTGATTTGAGAATAATCTTAGTTTCTTCTTCATCAAAAAATAGCACTAGGTCAATAGAATCAGGGGTGAGAGGTTTGGGATATGATTTAGGATTTAGATGAGAGACAACATTGATGAAAAAGGTGGGCCTGGATTCCAATTTGACCTCTACCTCCATCACCATAACATCCCAGATGGGCTGGATGTGGCTATAAGAGTTTGAAACTATGTGGCTTATTGGAGTCTTTTTTCCCACGATCAGAGTAGATCCATGTTGATGATGGTGGTTGGGAGCTATTGGCAATAGTGGAGTCTTGAGAATGGAAGGGGGAATGGCCCCAAGTAAATCTGATGATGCTACAGACTGTGCCCCATTCAAACTAACATTGAGTGAGAGACTTCCTATGAGGGCACAAATGGGAAGAAAGTGAACAAAAGAAACACAAACTATAAAATAATAAATGTTACTTTTACAAATAAATTATATGAACATATTTAATTATTGAAATATAACTTTAAAATACCTTTAAATCAATTTTAAACTTAACAACATAATTAAATTAATTAAATAATTTAATTAAAAACTAAACTTTAACTTATAATTAATTTTGTCAAAATAAAAATAACTAAATGAATTTTCCATCCAAATCATACAACTAAAACAAATATAGTGATGAAGAATACTAACTAAAGGTGATTAATGCTTAATTTCAAATGAAAATAATTAAAAAAATGTCATAACTAATATATTTTATCCCAAAATTCATTTTAAATTCTAATATTATAATGAACAAAAACTTAGGTTGAGCTATTTTTGAAAATATATTTTATTTCAATGTACTAAATTTTTTTTTTCATCATATTTATGATTTGTAATGGCATATGCATGCCACTACCTTTACATCTATCATATCATATGAAAGTATCAATTTTCTTTTTCTTTCTTTTTTTTGGACTACATTTTTGGAACATTAGATTGTTTTGAAAGGCTTGCATTTATTTTTGTTCATTTTCATATTGGGAACAAATATTCAAAAATATCTTTATGAGTTTATGATTTTTTATTTTTTTATTAAAATTATATTAATTTAAAATTACAAAGATTATGTTTTTCTTTTAGGTTTAGGTGTAATTTTGTTATTTTAATTTTAGGTGAAGTATTTTACCTTTTTTTTACTGAGTATTTTGTTTTTCAAAAAAATTTATAGATTTTTTCAATTTGATATATATTTCCATTTTATGCTCATTTAAACTTAGTCTATGTATAGGTTATAATTGGAGACTTGTGGTTATTTGATATTTTATGGAAATTTTAAATTTATATATGTAAATAATTAGAAGTGTTATTATTTTATATTTCTTCATATCATAATGTAAATTGAGTCGAGAGCAAGTATTTCTAATATTACATGGTTAAAAATAATTGAAGATTTGAATAATAAATTATTTTTTATTGACGTATAAGAAGCAAAATAAAAAAGTCTTGTCAAATGAATGGTTAAAAAATAGACGTAAAATTCAAAATGAAATATTTATACATGTTCAACCTTTTTTATAAATTAAAAAAAAACAAAGTTTGAATTTCTATATTTTAATGATTGTATCCATGCTCAGTTTCATGTATAATTTTCATTAGATTTGTATCAATGGACTAATTCTGTTTATATTAAATTGTAAACATTCACGATTTTTAATAAAAGTTAAAATAATAAAAATTATACATTTTAATTTGATATTTATATTTAATACAAAACATTTTTGAGGTACGCTTATCTAATTACCTTTCTTTATTTATTTTTGTTATAATTTTTAAAAGGTTAAGGTTAATATTTTAAATTTATTATATAAAATTGAAGACTATTAGAGATGTTGGTAATAAAATATAAACCCTTAATTTTAATGAAAAAGATGGAAATATGCGTTTTATAATAATGTATTCTCACCACTTTTTTTCTGAAATATTATACAAACGAAAATGTTCAATGTATAAAAAGGGGCCTACTTTCCTCCAATTTTGCTCTAGAACAATAAGGGGGGATTCCTTATAAATTTCTCAAGTATATAAATACTATAAAACATTTATAACACTACATATCCATGGACCATGAATGAGGCCCATTATGCCTAATTTTCTCAATCATTTTTCACTAGAAACTTTTAGACACCCATTCTCATACAGTTCAAATCAAAACTATAATAAATAAAGAAATATGTATTTTAGATCTACACTCTTTATCAGTCTAGCCTAGACATCTCAATCATTATCTTATGTAAATAATGAATAAATATAAGTATATAAAGATAAATTTAAACTAGAGAATAATATATTATTCAACATTGATCTCTTTCATTCATAATTTTCATATTGAAAAACATGGATAAATAATGGAACAAAAAATGGGACTCACGATTCATGATAAACTTAAAAGTGTACCCATATGTAAAATATTGTTGGAAAAGTGGATGGAGTATAAAGAATTTAAATCATGAAAACAAAAATTACAAAGAAAAGATTTGATATCTTATATTTTAAGTTTTTAAATATTTAAGATATTTTCAAAATTTTAGAAATCATATAAATTTAAACTTGTGATTTTTCTATAAAACTATTTTATATAACGTATTTATTATGATTTATTTTACTTGGTCTATTTTTGTAAATTTGGTTGTTTTTAAACTCTTAACCCACATTATACTCCCTTTAGTCTTGATTTATATATATTTCTTCATAAACACTTGAGATATGTAAGTTATCAACACCAAGATCTTAGTCGGCCATATTCTACTCTAGTTGATATTTATTTTGAAACATTCTTCCCTTTGGTTCAAAATCATCAGATCATAGATTTTGAACCTTTCCATTTTATAAGTCCTTTCTAGTATCTAAGCCTGATTCTCCATGCATTGATTACTACTTGCCATTATTATCTAGGGATGAGCTATTTTAAAGTGTCTTATTGATCCATATATACATATGCATACATATATATATATATATATATATATATATATATATATATATATATATATATATATATATATATATATATATATATATATATATATATATATATCCTAATCTACTACCTATATTATCTTGGAGTCTCTTATCATTTGGATCTATTATAATACAAGTCTCTTGCAAAAAATCATTAAGCCTTATCAATAATTTTGAACATTTAGTCAATTATTTTTCACATTGATCCTATATTGCATCAGCATAATTCCAAATCTTGTACCATAATAGATTATACTAAGAGAAATTCATAGCAAAGCATGTAGTTGAATTTGATTATTTAGGGAGAGGAGGTGAATTCATTTCTATCATTGGGTTGAGATTCACTCACAAGCACTAGAACTACATATATCCCTAATTCCAAGTATACAAGATGTGTAACTACTAATTATCAAGAGGCTACCTAGGATAACTAACTTGTACACTCTTATATGCATACATCGTTGAGGATTGGGATAAAATAAAAGGAGAATAAATTGAAAACTTATACATGTCAGATCAAAAAAGTAAATCCAAATTATAGATAATCATCAATATGTGTAAAAAAACAAATAATTATAAAGCCTAGAAAGTCGTAGATGAGAGAATAGACATAGAAAAATACAGTCACTAGACACAATTAGCCACCTACCAATTTTTACCTATACACAATCAATGTTTAGCCAATTCTAACATTTCAATATATCAACCTTGGATTATCAAGACATATTTTGTGGTAGTTTTAGACTCTATTCCCAACTCCAGGGTTTGGCTGCAGTGTCCAGATGTGTTCATTTCAGTCTTATTTATCTATATATCCATTGTTATTTCTTGTTCAATCATTTCTTTATACTATTAGTATTCTATTCAAACACTAGATTGGAGTTGATTACTATTTATTTATATATTATCTTAGATGTTGAATATGCCTTAATTTACCCATTTACTAAGTGGTATTTATCAATAATATAATAAATTTTGGTAAAACAAATAGGTAAACCCATCCATTTTTTGAATACATATAACCTTAGGGTTTCCTTATTATTCATCCTTTTAATATTTGATTTCCAAGTTTAAATGTCTTCCTTATTAATTTATCATTATCCCTAACTTCATTCATATTTATCATGGTTACATTTTAAGATAATTAGGATGGTTATATATAGAAACACTATTAGTTGAATTTATAGATTGAATAGGGATACTTATGATTTGAATCATCTTTATTTTCTTGGTTCACATGCTTATTTGAATTAAAAAATGAAAAAATATGTTAATGAAGTTCCTCTTTATATAGTTTTTGATAATGAAAATGTAAATGATGAAAATGCAAATGCTAATGAAAATGTGAATGCCAATGAAAATGATGATGAATATTACTATGAGTATAATAATTTTGATGATATGATTGATTTTGATTATGTTGATCCTAAAAGAGTTCAAAATATTACTTACTTTAGAATATTAATTCATAACGCCCAAGATAATGCCTGAGATATTTAGAGGCCATACTGGTTAAATTAAAATAACTATAAAAGAAATATTTTGCTAAAGAATCTACACTTTAGCATAGAAATGTCACCATAGACCCTTTTAATGTTTCCAATCCACCTATTGGTGGCTCTCCTTTGACATCAAGTTGTGAGGTTAATGATCCTAATGCTCCTATTAATATTCTATGCCTCCACCTAGTAGTACTCCTCCACATGTTCATATCCTTATTTCTAAATAAGATTATACATATTTAGTTCCTCTTATGGCTATTTCACTATATCTAATCAAATTTACCATTATCTTTTAGACTTTTTATTAGTTAGAATACTAAAGCCTTTATTCCTATTAATACTAATCATATGTTAGCTCATATACATGACTAGTAATACATCTAATGATGCATATATTCACTAATCCTCCAAGATATGTAATCAAAAATCAGGTAACCTATATAAGGTTCTAAAAAACCTAACCATGCAGTCACTTCTAAAGATATATTACATAACCCATTGGATAATGAGTTTATCATCCACCCTTTATCAACTAGTTTTATAGTGCCTAAATTTGAAGTATATAATGGAAAAGGTGACCCTTCACATCATGATTTGGGTTTTCACATGATGATCTACTGATGCCAAGTTATTTATTATAAGTATTTTTTTTAGATCGTTACTAGGGAATTAATGGCCCCTTGGCCATTTTAAAAAAATAAGATCAAAATTAATAATTTAGGTCTGGCTTAACATTTAACCATGTTAAGGCATTTGGATCAACCAGATTACAAAAATAGTTTTTTTTTAAAAAAAAACCATACTAAATTTTGAGTAGTTATGAAAATATTTTTAACTTTTTACAAACTTACTATTTATGAAATAACAAAAAGATCAAACTTTAACAACTTACTCCAAAATTACCAGTTCAACCATTTTTCCATTATTAGGCACCAAATTGCCTACCTTTGTTGCCTACCCAATCCCAAAACTACTATCTGATAGAACATCATGAACCTTCCCAACCATCATAACTCTAGTCTATGTTCATTTCCTACTAGCTGACTCACCCTTAGACTACTTAACTGCTGATAAGATTAAATGTTTTTTGACATGACCAGAGTCCTACCAAAGTTACTTCTTCCCTTTCCACCATGGTGGTGATTTGAACAAACCATGCATGACTCTTTTACCCAGCCACTTGATGGCCTTAACCATTTTTGGATAATGCCTAAGATCTTGCCACTCTTCTAGCCCTAGGATGGGTTTTAGTAATTCTTCAATGTCTGGCAAACTTACACCCTTCTACTCTGATTTTACCAGTTGAACTAAACAAGCCACATCCACATCTCTTAAAAAATAAACCAAAGCATAAAGTGGGACTCTAGCTCATGAAACATCGATAGAGGGACAAAACCTAGATAATCCATTTCTAAAAATAGGAGTGTTGGGAATGTCCCAAAAGGAAGGGCATCTAATTCTACCAATAGCTCTAACCTATCCTCTAGCCACAT
Organism: Torreya grandis; assembly: GCA_037957365.1. Lineage (NCBI taxonomy): Eukaryota > Viridiplantae > Streptophyta > Pinopsida > Cupressales > Taxaceae > Torreya > Torreya grandis. The sequence continues at coordinate 2,659,742 of JARHVA010001815.1, forward strand.
AAAGAACTCCACCATATCCTAGACTTGCTCCCTATCTAACATAATTAAAAATAGATTTGAAGTAAAGAGTGATGCCAGATGTAAATTCACCGTGACTCTTATACTATCCACCAAAATTACCACACCCAATACCTTCTCAATTACTTCTACCACCTCTGCCATCATAATCCAAAAAGCAATGAACAAATATGTTTTGGAAAATGTCCCCATGAAGCCCATTTACCTACTCTTTGTTTGACCAAATACCAGTGGCCAACCTACCAATTCAACACTAAAATGATCCATCTATCCAGAGATCCAAACACAATGACTCCATTCCAAATGATAAACCCAATAAAAACTAACCTACTATAATAACTCTCGTTGGGCAATTCTTAACAATAAATGCACATGGTAAAAATTTGAAAAAGGCCATAATGAGAAAGATAGACCCATCTAAACACTTGTATCTCCAATTCTAGCACCATTAAAATCTAATTCCACATGCTCAATCTGACATCATCCATAGTACCTGAAAGACAAGATAACCAAATGAACTATCTGTCCTTGAAAATCTAATTTCTAAATTTTTGATTTCTTTTTTTTTCTATTTTTTGCTTTATTATTATTATTATTATTATTATTATTATTATTATTATTATTATTATTATTATTATTAAGCATTTTAAAAGATCCTATATTGTAATTTTTTTTTTTATAAAAACACTTTACAATATTTATCCCACAATAATTTATTAATATTTCAAAAAATATCAATAAAACCAATTTTAGTAAGACCATTTCTTCTGCTAGAGCCTATTGAAAATGTTCAAGAAGCTCCAAACAAAAGAAGAAACCCACAAAACCTCCCTGAAAGATGATTATTAGAAATTGATCTGCTCAAAATTCCTACAATCTACTCATGTTTCACTAAAATTATCCAATCTTTCTTCCTCCCTTTGATCTATCACCACATTTGTTAGAAAATTTGCAACTTTATTACTTTCTTGAAAATAGTGAGAAAAAACCCAGTCTTCAAAAACTTCTAATTTGGGCCAAATGACATCTAATATATTTTTAATCTTCCATGATTTTTCTCTTTGACTAGCCAAGGATTGAATCACCACCTGTGAATCCCCTTCAATTTCTAAAAAGGAGATTCCATAATCCATAGCCATATTAACCCTTACTACTATGACTTGTGCTTCAACTTCATTATTAGTGCCATCAAAAAGCTTAAGGGAAAGGGCTCTAATTAAAGAACTGTTGCAATCTTCAATAACACATCATGCTCTTGAGGCTCCTAGATTGCCTCTAAAATCCCCATCAAAGTTAAGTTTGAACCACTTGGGTTTAGGTGGAATCCAAATAGCATCCTTTCTATTTTTATCATCTTTCTTATCTATCAATGACTCCTTAACAATAAATTTATTACAATTCTTAAGAACTATGACTTGGATTGTTTGTATGCATTATCAATCAGTTATGAACATAAATTTAAATATTTTGCTGATATATTTTTAGCTTGATTTTATATCAACATTATCCAAAAGGTCACATTTTTTCATCTTCATGAACTTAAATAAGGACATAATGAGAATGTAAGTGAATATGTGCTTCTATTCAAGACTAAATTTATAAAAATATTTCACTAAATACGTAATAGCGAGTTACAAAATATTTTCTCTAATAGTTTTCTTCAACCACTCAAAGAAAAAGTTATTTTTAACACTTACCAACCACTCAATGAGCTTTTACATATGGTTCACAACTTTGAAATTAAAAAAATAGAGGCTACCATGTTAAAATATGGGTGTAATGCCCCTTCCTATAATAATTAACCCAAACATCAAATTAATTAAACATTTGAAGCTAAGGTTAATGATACTATAATTTTTCAAGCCAATATTGAGGTCATCAGTGTAAGTGAAATTACATAACCACCTAATAGGTTAGTACTTCCAACTTTTAGAATCATAGGAAATATAAAAGTTTAATTGATCCTTCTCACCATGTGCTTAAAATGTTTTTTGAATGAAATATGATATGTTTACCTCCTTAACATGAGTTGGATTCATCTATACATTTTCCTCAAGGTTAGAATGTGAATTAATATTTTGAATACCATGCATTTTAGGGCATACTTCCAAGCATTTCATACATTGAGACAAAATATATTTGATCTAATAAATAGTAATTTTATTTAAGATAAAGGTCATAATAAATAAATAAATTAATATTCCATTACACTTAATCAACATTTGTAAATTTTCAACTATATACTTTTGAATCATTATTCTAAGAAACAACATTTTTCAAATGAAATTATCTGCACATTGACCAATGATTTATAATTAAATCATACATGGTTTTATTTCTATGCTCATCAATTCATAAAATTAAGATTCATATATCACATTTAATGACCATGGGATTCCAAATGATGATCCTAACAATGGTCCACTTTATATACATACTTTTATCAATTCACTTTATATGATTACACATGGATTTATGATTAAAAAATGGTTTAAGTATTTTTTTAAGATGTCATTCCTAGATAGTATAGGGTATACTCAATAAGACTTACTTTGAAAAACCATTATTATTATTAAGAGGTATTATAGTCTTACATGGATTCCCATTAGAGGTATCATAGTTCTTGTCACAACAGATTTTAAAATCCTTCTAGAATGGTTCTAATTAACTTAAAATATTTAAACTTAAGATATATTAACTGAATATTCATGACTCCATAAAATGAGAGAAATCCCATCACATTACATTGATGTCACAAATTTATACATGATAAAAAAGTATATAATATTAGTCACATACATTTTAAATTACCCATCCAACATTAAAAAGTGAGATATTACCTAAAGTGATTCATAACATTAAAATCATTTAATCTCATGTGGTATATGCTACAATTTCAGCACCTATATTTATTGTTCCTAGTGTTATTACATCTTTAGTTCTAGTTTATAGAGTTTTGGATCTTAAAACTACAACTCCTATAGTTTCACCATTTAGAGATATAATACCTACTCATTCACATCTTAAAAAAATATCATCATAACCTTTTACAATTTTTTCTACAATACACCTATAAAGAGTTCAACTATATAAATAATACCCAGAATAAAACATGCTTACTTCCAAAAGGTTAAGGAAAATCCTAAAACCCATTTTCATGAAAATTATATTTGTGATGATGATTCACACTATCACACAACTGATGAGTACATGATGGATCCTACATATCATGATACTTTCTTTGATACATTTACTGATGAATCTAACTCCCCGTTATCATGGAAATATATTTGTAGATATATAGATATAATCATTGGTTATCTTTACTATCCCATCCCTTATGATTCATTAATACACCCTATATACATAATTTATTTTACCTCATTCTATGTTCCATGCCTTTTATGTGCCTTCCTCCCTTGATATTTTTCCTTGCATCATCATCATTCTTCCATATATTTAATTTATGTTATATGCTTGGTTTTCATTAAATGTTTGTTATCCCCTTGGGTTTTATTGCTTATTATGTTGACTTGGAAATTACCCATTAATTATTTATCCCATTCCAAACACCTGCATCGACATCCTAATGATGAAAAAATATATAGAGATAACTTTTGTCCTAGAATCCACTAAATTTTTAATAATTTTTTAGGCTATTTAGAATCTTTATATTATTATTTATTCTAAATTTTCACCTCGTGTATTTATTTATTTACTTGCTTGATCGGTTCTATTTAATTATTATTTCTTTCATTCCTTATATTCCTATTTATGTGATCTTATTTTATAAAATTCTAAAAATGACAAACATTTAAAAACATAAAAAAACATTATTTGCCTTTATCTTTGTAGATGGATAAATATATAAAGTTTATCTTACTATGTTAGAGGTTTACTTAATTTTTACACATGTTTCTTATGGTATTATTTTAGTGGGTGAGATGCATGATATATATGTTAAATATGATCATGGAATTAAATATGTTGTGCAGTTACATATACACCCACACTCAGGGGAATTATCACATTTACGTCATGCCTTATACTAGGGGCATATATTTATAGTGATTCTTAGATGATATACTTCCTAACTTTAATTTATCATATAAAACTACCTATATTAAATATACATATCTTGATATTTCCTACATCTTACATTTTACATGAATATAATATGTGTTAGCTTGTGTGGCTTGTGATTTCTTAATTACTTAAATGTAAATGTTTGTACTTGTGTGTGATTATATGTATTTCATATTGGTATCTTATCTAGTGTTGTATATAAAGGATCTTGCAGTTATCATGTCATGTCATTGATTTATTATGGGTCATATTTACTTCTTGATGGAGTCATATTATACACATGTTTTATTGACTATGTATAATTGCATTATCTAAACTATATGGTATCTTATACTTGGTGCCATGATCAATATAATTCATGTTACTAATTTAGATATATTATGATTTTTTTAAATGTTACCATGGTCTCTAACATGTATATATTAGGGCATAATACTAGTATTGTGTGAGTGATTCATTGTTATATCTTTCCCACTAGGGGCATATTACTACATTATGGGTATATCATTTGTCCCTATCATATCATGCCAGTAGTGGAATCATACCCTTACCTATATCATGCTATCCATTAATTATATTTATACATTACCATTGAAAATATTATATCCACACACTCATCTTACACATGTGGAGATTACTAAACCCCTATGACATTTAATTTCATATTACTTATATAAGGACACTACATTATCTTAATTACACATAATAACATGGGGATATCGCATTGATATTTTGGTAATTTTATATCCTACCACATTGTGGCCATATATTTGTCCCATCAAACATCTTATATTAGGGCATATCATTCTCCCCTTACTATCTTGTAATCAGATGAGGTTTAACCTTCCTATCGATCTTTACATGATATTTTTATATAGCTACATAAATGTGTTTACAAAGATATTTTTCAAAGACTATAATAGTTTAGGCTATATTTTTCTATGCTAACACATGATTTACAAAATTATGTATTTTGAGATGAGTTTTTTTTAGGAATATGCACCAAATAATTCAACTCAAAATAGGACATATATCCAAATATTTATACATACATATATCATATCACTAGATTCATATTTTCATGGACTATGATTTACCAAGAAGCATTAGATGTCTAATTCCATATTCAAGAAGTAAAATTTAAATTTTAGGATTTAGTCAAATCCTTTAAGTTTCAGAGTTCCCTTTAAAACTTACTAGTGCTAAGAATCCAATTTTTTAATTTTTCCTAAGATTTACAACATGGTTTGCATACCATTAGTTAAACAACCAAAAAAAATGGAATTGTATATTTGAGTACGCTTTTGGATACATGTCAGACCCAAACATCCCTTGCTAAATCAAGTGATACTCACTCACCATACTCACGTATGCATAACCAAAACAAAGGAGGTGAATAGAATAATTTTTTAGGGGTATTAACACATAAAAAATTCTATGAGGAAATAGGTTGCCTTAAGGGTGTTTATGGGGTTTAGGGTGTGTCGATGTATGCATACATGGATAGGTCTTGAGTGCCATATGTGGTACTCATTCTTCCACATAGGACTATACATAGGTAATTATCCCTCACTTAGTATCTTACTCCCCTCAGTGGGTTTTGATTTCACTCGTGGGTGGTTAAAATGTCATTCTAGACTAACCAAAAAGGTTATCTTTAAAACACCTTATGATATCATTGGGTCAAAACAAGTCCATGATATGGGAATAGGTATAATGTTATGCTACTTTATCAATCATCTATGATATCTAAAGTTCCAATCATAAGTAGAAACTAGATATCAATTTGTACACATGCAGATTATGCTAAGTTCCCTTGAGCATACATTATAAATTATCATTTACATAAAATAGAGTATAATCAAGGACAAGATGAAAATTAAAGTATCAAAGGCAATTATTCAAATTCTACCAGCCAAGGCTATCAATTCCTCATGGCTTAGGGTCATTGCCTAATTACCAACATACTAGTTTTAAGCTCACACATCATTAAATAAATTAGCATGGATGCCACTATATAAATAAAGAACGATGATACGATTTATGATTGAATTAATTATCTAACATATGGCAGCCTAAAATTGAATCGATGTAAATAATTTTATATTGTCAAATAGCTAATATGATACAATTAATACAGGAGGAATTAATACAAAGAAAATTACTTTGCATCCAAATATATATTCCCATGACATTGATTATTCTATCAATCATTATTTTGAGTAAGGAAAGCATATTTAACTAATTGAACTTTTAGACTTACTTTAGTATTTTCCAGCCATACATATAAACATAATTTTATTACTAATAATTAATAATTAGGATATAAATCTCTCTTTCAATCAAGGAGTTCATTAATGGAGTAACTCAACTTCATAAAACATAACTCAAGTATGTTCCAACATGAAGGAGTAACATGTTTCTCACATGTACATTTATAGTTTATTCATGTATACAAAAACTTTCAACATGAACCAATTTATAAAAACATATAAGAATCAAATTTCCACATGAATGAGTAACATATATCAAACTCGCACCATTGACAATGTCTTTCTCAATGAGAAAATTCCATCCAAGTTCCAATTGAGTGGAACCCAAATAAAATGTTCCATTTAGGGAAATATTACAAAATAAATGTGAACATGTCATGATACAACATCTTGTGTTTAATTCCATCCAAAAAAAGAAGAAGATAATGTGCATACTCAATTCATAAGAGTGATATCACACATGTATGTATTCATCCATTTCATTTATATAAGCATCAAGAAAGAGGGGATGCATCACACAACAACACTATTTCACATTACAAGTAGTTTAAGATTATTTTCTTTTTCCACAAGTTAACAATTCATTCTAGCACTTAAATCAACTTGTACCAATACTACGCATCCATTTAATATAAAAATCAAGCTCATCATTTCTATTCATTTCAGTAATGTAAATAAACTGATCTTTAAGGAATGGGAACCCATCAACAAAATAATTGTTTACTAATAACATACATACCTATGTACATAGTCTTATAAGTCTCAAGTATGAAAGAAAACATTATTAACACTTTCCACATATGCTTAGTAGCCAGCTCAATTGAACTTGTTTAAATATACCATATACAAGTTGAGAACATATAAAGAGTTCTTTATAATCCATACACAAGTTGGAAACCAACTAAATAATTATTATATATTCTCATGCTATCCCAAGAGTTCATTCCAATGTATAAAAAATAAATCAAGCATGTGTGAGTGTGTGTGTGTGTGTGTGTGTGTGTGTGTGTGTGTGTGTGTGTGTGTGTGTGTGTGTGTGTGTGTGTGTGTGTGTGTGTGTGTGTGTGTGTGTGTGTGTGTGTGTGTGTGTGTGTGTGTGTGTGTGTGTGTGTGTGTGTGTGTGTGTGTGTCCAAAGGAAATATTTAGACAACTCTTCAACGACTATCCATTCAATTTAAGATTTTAACTTGCTAACAATTCAAGATGGCATACACGATATGCTTAAAATAACTATCGTACTTATGTATGCTTTGACATCAAAGTTAGACAATATGTATATATACCTAAGTAAACCCCTAATCATATATACCAAAAATTATTCTTATCCAAAACTACATAAGATCATATAACTTAACAAAATATCAATTTTTTATTAATATTATCAAATGAATATTCAAAGTTAGCAATAGGAATGATGTTCATCTAACATCCCAAAATAACTTAGTACATGTACTGAATTACCTTCAACGATTATAATGTAACTTCAACATATTACCACATAAGCAATGTTATAAGATTTTATTTTCTTTTTCCATTTATTCCATTTCTAACATAGGGTTAGCACATCATAGTCATTAAGTATAACCAAACCAATATCAAATATAAATAATTAAAATTGCATATAATAATCATGCTATATGAAAGTGATATAATAACTAAGTTAAAAAATAGATAACAAAATACAATAAAATATTTCCAATTACATCACACCTATCTGCAAGATCATCTAGGGATGGAGTAGCATAAAAAGAATCAGATAAACCCTCCCAACTAGCTATATGATCCCAACCATCATTGGTCCTTACCACCCCAACCATCAACTAGATTGTGGTTTCATCAACCAGGGTCAAGAAGGGATTCTAAGAAAGTTGAATTATAAACCATTGGACATCAAAACAAACAAAACATAACATAAGCAAGTGGAAATCAAACACCATTCCAAGATGAGACAAAAATAACCAAACTTGGCATCAACATAAATCAAAAGTAGGTATTTCCACTATAGGATGCTCAAAGGATATGGAAATAGATTTAAAAACTAAATCCATGTCCATACCACTCAAAAAAACCAACTTGGAAACCCTCTAAGTGTATGGTCAGCCTATATTATCCTGGATACCAATTTGTATCCCAGACATATAAGCATACAATCACAGCTTAGTTATTTAAGCCTAGTCTAGGAATGGTTACCTAACAGTAAAAAAATTGAACCATCATAAATAAAGCTTGAATAAAAGCATATAACTCAAAATTTTATACACATTCATGCCTAAAGTCCAATAATCCAACAAATCAAAATAGTCAACATATAAAACCCAATCAATACATTCATCATAATTCCCAATAATACCAATAATTTCCAAAAATGGAAACAATGATTCCAACAAGAATTCATATCAATAAATGGTTTTTAAGCCAATAATAAATATGTGAAATTCATGGGATCATCATAAGATTTCACAATCTCATATGATCCCTAAATATTAAAATCAAGTCAACACAAATTTAACCAAATAATAGTCCTCTACACTGGTCTTATTTTAAAATTAAACCCTCATTACAAGATAATGATTCCAACAGGGCTTCACCCCTATTCTCATCATTCAACCATACATAAATCACACAAAACTCTTAATAAATCCAAAATAGAATCTAGTCATTCAAAATAACACACAGAAGATTCCAATCAAAACCACAAGTAGGTATTTATAACCAAATTGAACTTATGCAAGGGAAAATATAAATGACCAGTTCGTTAAGGGGAATGAGCTAGTGAAACTTATATATTATATAATAGTTTGACATTTATTAAAAATATACATGAATCTCTCATAAGGCCATAATACCTCTATATGCCAAGTCATGACATTTAATACACTTACATGGCCAATTCAAAATAAAATCCTAGGTAGAAAATAATACAATCGAAAGACCCATTAGTCACACTAACAAACTCAACTCTTTTAAAATTAAAGACCCAAATAAATTTTTCTCTTTGAAAGAATATATATCAACAATAGAACTCTACCCACAAGATTTAATAAAAACCCAAATTGATTTAATTAAATTTTAAAAATTATATTGACAATCAAACAATTTGCCTTAAAGATTTAATAAAACTCAGGTTGATTTCTAGATTTTAACAAAACATATGAATTATCATGTAATCATAAATACAAGGTGTCTTCACCCATTTTTAATAGATATATCTAGTTAATACTTCACTTAAGGAAGCCATGATAGACTATACAACTCATCCCTTTAAGAGTATAAGAAACCAACCAATTTTCTAGATTATAACCAAAATGAAAAACATATCATGTAGTCCATTTAAATAGGATACCAAGACCCACTTATAATTCCACTCAGTTTTAATAAACCAAAACGTAAACCATAACATATATTCAAATTAAAGGTGCAGGCTTAAGCAAATAGACCATTTACTAAATATAAAAAACGCATGTAGTCATGGACATTAAAACCCTCAACCCATTCTTGAAGTAACAGGTTCAATGACCCAAGTGGTTGAAACCAATTTTAATCCCACAGAGATTTCATTCAAACACAACCATTAAATTTATGGGTAGGATGAATACACATGCAACCCACAAACAATAATACATTCTCTAAATCATAGATTTAATCGATTATATAAATTCATATATAAAACCCAGAAACATATCAAACTCATTTTGTAAGTTCATATGCAAAATGATAAAATCAAAACACATTGGGTGGTGGATACTCTTTCAAAAGTCTTATGACTTCTCGACTACGTATGCAACATCCAACATCACTATAATTTCTTTCTAAAATAAAATAACTAGCTTAATAGTCAAATGACTTACCTAGTTGAATGTAGAGAAGAGAAAGACTCAAATAATGCTAGCAGGATTAATAACTAGGTCTTTGAATACCTTCCTTTCTCCAAATAATGAAAATTGACCATGTAACTAAAGTCCAACACCAACGTTCCAAAAACCAAAAACTCCCCCCATATATTTTTTGCTCTTCTCTCCATTATTTTCTCCTCCCTCTGCATCCTCCTTACTCCCCATCCAACTCACCATACCCCCTATTCAATTCTTCATTCATTATGGAGAGAGAAAACCTCCTCCTCCAAATCTGTCAACCCCCTCCAAAGACGTTCCTGCCTAAAAATCACAAATGTAATGGTCATTAATGACCTCTCCTAAAATCTCAAGCCATTTAAGCAATAAATCAATATAGATAATAATAATTAAAATATAATTTAATTATTTAATGCCACAATGACCAAATTAACTAAGCCACCAAAAATTACTAAGTGACCAAAGTAATTATCTGTGTAGGGCGGGGGGTGTTATGAGGGTAGGTCTAGGTAAGTCCTTAGGGTGTCTAAGTTTAGAAAGGGTGAGTTTAAAAAATTTGGGGTGTTGAGGAGTTCGTGGAGAGAGAAGATAAGTTTGAAGTATATGGTTTCAACACCATACAAACACATAGAGATCAATGATTATAATGACAAGATACCAAAAGAAAAATGCAACAAGTGAGAAATAAAATTTAATGACACAAATAATAAAGACTCTCTAATGACATGAGACTAACAAAAAATACATGGATACCTATTGTAACTCATCTGACTACTCAGAATCACTCTACTACCCCAATACCGATGATAATATCCATCCTAGCTCATAATAAATACCTACAACCACCGAGTATATACATCAATAGTACCTGATCAAAAATTGCTAAAACAAAAAAGAACTTTAATAAAATATTAATTACATCAAGTAATTCATACATCATCAACTACAAAACTAAAACATAATGTATACATCAACCTGTAGTCAAGTATCATAACATCAAAATCCAACAACATAGTCCAGCTAAGTAATAAAGTGTATAAATCAGCTATACATATGATAATATTATCATTTAAGTAGTCATATATAAGTACAAGGGATGGGTCATAATAATTAGGTGTATTCACCCTGATAACCCTCCTTATACTATCTACAAACTTACAACCTTGGCAAGGTAAATTGTAGATTCAATAAACTTCAATATTCATTGACTATTATAAAACTTGAGGTTATATTCTTATTGTCATTAAAGACATATCAAACCTCTATTTCAATATGGAAAACCAATCCACTTATTGGTTTTATCTCTTTGTTTCCAAAAGACTCAAAGTTCTTTTAAAACTAATTAGGCCTAAAATGCCTCAAAAAGACCAAAACAAGAAATGATTGTATTCATGATTATAAAACACTTTAAAAGTCTTTATCATAATGATATATAATTTATTTAACTTTTAAAATACTCAAGAAAGTCTTGTTCCAAATAGTATGACCAATAGCCTTTCATAAGCTTATTAGGCCTAATTGAGCTCAAGTAGGTCAAAACACAAACTATATTGAATTAGGACTTAAATACACGTAAGACAAGTATATTTAAATTTTTTAAGGATGATGAAATTATAGACAAAATTTTGGGTTTCCACTTCCAAGATTTCACCTAGAATAACATAAAACCCTATTTTAGTATACTAGACCTAATTACCTTTATAACTTCAATAGGTCAAAACCTAAAGTATGACTTTATAAATGAAAAAATATATTTATATGATATTTAATCACATATCTAAGGTGTTACCACCTTTTAGTTCAATTTTCTAAACTCCAATTTGAAGTTTTTAGATCAATCTCTCTTCTCGTTGTCAAGGCAACACAAAAAAATAGGAATTTGGTATACACAACCAACTATAGGTAGGTCCATACTCATCCTCTAGGTTTAAAATCACTTGAATCATCTTATAAAATATTTTTTCAAACTATCTACCAAGTTTTGAATTTTTAATGTTAAAACTCGAGTTATTCACATTTGACTGTGAACTAGGGTTTCTTAGAATTTACACTGGCTGAGAGCTTCAAATTGATGGTTCATAAATCTAGTTGAATATTTTATAAATATATCACCTATAAAATGAGGTTAACTCACTCCTACACCCTATACAATTATTAATTATATCCCATGCAAAGATTTACATGTGTTTTTAGAGCATTATGTAGGACTATAACAAAGAAAAACATGGGTTTTAAGGGATTTTGAGAATGAAAACATCCAATAACCAAAGAAAAGACTATGAAATAAATGAATAATATTCTTCATGACAAAATATACTCAAAATTTTTGATCAAAACTAAATTCAATATATATTTATAAACTATTTCAACCAAGTCTTGTGTACCTGTACATAACAATCTTATAGATCACCCCCATGTCACACTAGCTTGAAATAAAATGAGCCTTTTAAGCTTTTGAAGGTTTGTAACATCTCTTATCTCCTAGTTTTAATTCTGATATACATGATTTACTTATTACAAATTAGACTTTTCACTCCAATTTCTCCTCAACAGATTTGACAAGCCTAGAAATTACTTTGTTTAGCTTCCTCTATGTTGAGCATATCTTGCTCTAGAGGATATACATGAGATAAAAAATATAATTATGACTTGAAATAGACTTAGATACACTTTATAACCCTATATAACCTATTAAAACTCATCATGCTCCACAATTACATTCAAATATTCACAGATTTACAAATATAGTGTTTGAAAATTCAAATTGAGAATTCTGGAGGGAAACCTCCAAAAGACTCTTATTTACTTAAATATCATTATCTAAACCCTAAAATGGAATTTAAATTTTCACAATGGATCCTCTAATCCCTTTAATACCCTTAACTAGAATACATATATAGGTTTTCATGATGTTCCTACATCACATCCCTATGCTTATTTTTAAATTTCTACTAAAATTTGATATTTTTGTATGATTTTTTCAATACATTGATTACTTTCATGCATTCATGATTATTTATAGGTACACAAGATATACTAACACCATAATTTGAGTGAGCCTATCTCAACCATCTATATTATTCATCTTTATGTCCCTCATGTAATGTCAAGTACATACATAAAGTTTATTTTACTATAATGTATGCATAAATCCATGCACACACACATCAAAGTGGGCTATTAATTTGACACTTTATTTTGATACAATGACAATTTATATAGTTTTTTTTGTCATGATTTACCATACTTGGCTTGTTTGTGTACATTATGACATTTTAATATCACATTAGACTCCCTTCATCCCTAGTTCATCTTTATTTCCTCATAAACACCTCAGGTCTATCAATCGTGAAGACCACGATCCCAATCATCCATCCACTATTTAAAATGGTCTCTATTTTTATCCTTTCTATTATTTAGGGTAGAATTAATGGTTCACCAATTCTACATGAATCAAAACTATCCAATTTATGATTTTGACCCCAGCCTTTTTGTGGGTCCTTTCCATATGGCCTTGATTATGGATTGTCACTTTTATAGATGGTTGACCTATATTATAAGTGTCTTATGTAACCTTATATATATATATATATATATATATATATATATATATATTACACACCTTATCTTGGAGTCTCTTATCATTTGGATCTCTTGCAATCCAAGTTTCACAAGAACAATCATCAAGCCTTATCAAGAGTTATTTAAATTCAACTAAGGAGTCTACACATTGAGCCTATAGTGCATCATCATTCCAACTCATGTGTAATAACATATTTTATAAATATAAGGTCATATAAAATTATGTAGTTTCATTTTATTATTTATATATAGTAGGTTAAGTTATTTATCTCATTGGGTTGGGATCCACTCACAATCACTATAACTGTAAATCCTCGATATTTTTACTAAAAATATATTTTTACATTAATTACTTATGATTAGGTTAAAATAAAAGGGAAATAAAATTAGAAAATTCTACTTGTCAGATAAACAAAGAAAATATAGAATCCAAATCATCATCAACTGCACAATAATTAAGAAAAATACATAACCTTAAAGCAGTACAAGATAAATTTGGCATACAAGATATATTTGGCGGACATATTCAACCACCTTCCAATTCTAACATTTCATTTGAATAACCTCATATTATTAGGACATCTTATATGGAATCTAGTTTCAAATCTATTCTATGTTATAGGTTTCAGCTACATGCTAAAATGTATTCATTTCATTTTCATTTCTCTATCTTTACATTGTTATTTTTTATTCAATAATTTCTTTATATTATCATTCTTCTATTTAGGCACTAGGTTGGATTTGATTATCATTTCTTATTTTAATATATACATACATACATACATACATATATATATATATATATATATATATATATATATATATATATATATATATATATATATATATATATATATATATATAATAAAGATTTAAAAGGGTACCCTCACTGACATTATAGTTGAAACAGTATACCTCGTAAGCCTCAGATAAACATCCATGAGGGAATGAGAATTAAAAAACCACCATGACTGGTAAGTGACACAATAAGACCAAAGTAAACACTGATTACCCAAGTGACCAAAAAGGAACAATAACCATGTACACACCTAACATGTAAAAAACAAAACTAAAGCCTCAAAATGTTTCAGATTATATGAATCAACTATAAAAAATAAATAACAAACTAAGTTAGACTTCCCCAGGAGATAATTCCTATATCTCCTTGTCTTCTAAAGGACCAACTTACCCACTAACACCAGCATCCACTTCCACTTCATTCTACAGTGCTACTCCTAGTACACCAAGGGGCATAACAAAACTTGTCCCCCCTAAATTATTTAAATATAATCCCACATCAGCCCTTGTAGTCACTTCTATCACCAAACCAAGCTAAGAGTTACCAACATCCCCCATCCTAGTGAGAGTTGGAAAGGTTTTTCCACACCCAAATAGTCTATCCAAAAAGTGAGTTGCATCTTGTACTCAGGTAAAGGAGTACACCATTACCATTCTAAGTGAAAAAATAGGGGCATGTATTACTACCACATCCACCATAATAATTCATTTACCCATGTGAACTGAAGTTACGATGACCCACTGAACTTGTTCTACAAAAGCTAGGGTCATTACCAAGTGAGATTCTAATTACTTGAGAACAGAGAGTGGAATGAGGCCCACCATATCTCTATCTGAGAATGGAAGATAAATTTGATTCTTGAGAGGGAACCTAGAAATTGATTTTGTCAAATCCACTTGGTAATATGGCCTAATAAAAAATTTAGCCACCGATTTTACCAATTATCTATCTTCTAAGACTAGCATGAGATTTCCAAAAAATAATGATGCAGGATCATAATTTACCTTGATCCTATGGGGAATTTTAAGAAAGATACACCCCACCAAAGATTTTATATATTTCATGACCTGGCTAGTTTGTACCATAAAAACATGTCTAATTCAAACATCATTTATAGAACCTTCAAAAGACATATCTTGTAGCTTCCCCACCCTAACTAATGGGTCACTGAGAAAAAAAGACATAAAATGATTGATTGTTCAAGGACTCCAAACCTATTGGAAAATAAATTTTCAATAACAAAAAATCTCCCAAAGGTTAGGCACAAAAAATAGAGCTCCCAGGTGATTAACACCTCGTTAATCCCTACTTTACATGAATTGTCCATTCGGTAATCACTCCTCATGAATGTCACATTTATAATAATGATTGGCACCATTAAAGGAAATG
The DNA here is from genome assembly GCA_037957365.1 of Torreya grandis. Classification (NCBI taxonomy): domain Eukaryota; kingdom Viridiplantae; phylum Streptophyta; class Pinopsida; order Cupressales; family Taxaceae; genus Torreya; species Torreya grandis. The sequence goes on from JARHVA010001815.1 coordinate 2,675,741, forward strand.
TTCAAAAAAATGATTTTGGCACATCTCATACAAAGACCCAAACATATTAACAACTTGACACAAATGGGGGGGCCATGGGCCAAGCACCCCATTCATTATCACTAATAAAATCATCTACCTATTCAATGCCTTGATTTAAAAAAAAATTGCTTCCCCATTTGCTTCATGAGAATAATGAATCACCTCTCAATGAGATAAAGAACTTAGAATTCCTAGGATTAACCCAAGATGTTTTAAATGTGTCAAACATAGGTATGTTTGTTTCTTAGATCCTATATCAAAACCATGGAATCGCTTTCAATAATCACCTTTGAGATAAAATATTGGACCACCAAATTAATCCTTAGTAATAATGTTTGGGCCTTTACCTTATTGTTCCCCCATCAATAAATTTAAATGAAGTTTCCTAAATTAGAGAACCTATGTAATCCTAGATAATACAACCAGCCCTTGAAGATCTGGGGTTACCCCAAACTACCTTGTCAAAATTGAATTTGAAAACTCTTATGGGAGGAGGAATCCAAACTACATTTTTTGCCCTATGAGCTTTGTTACTAGATACCCCAGACCCATTCAAAGGAGTTATTATATTAGATATTGATCATTATTTATTATTTTATTATCTTATATCTTGATTGTGCTTGAGTTTTACCCATTTAATTAATGACATTCATCCATACCATCATAATTTGATTAAAAAAATAATGAATAAAGCTTACAAATACCCAAATCTAAACATTAATGGAATCCAAATATGAACATTAATGGAATCCAAATATGAACATTAATGGGTTATTTATTAGGGCCAAGAGAAAAATTAAATGTATACCTTTTTATTATATCAAAATATCATTTATATTATTGGGGAGTTTTAAGTTGTTTGGAAGCTCACAATAAGAGTCTACGAATATAAGCAATGGTAATAAAGTTATTCTTTTTTGAAACAAAAGGGAGGTAAAGAGTCTCAATGTATTGAGAAACAAGATTTTTTTAGATAATAATTGATCTCTAAACCACTAAAATACTCAATAAATAAATATATATGAAAACACCTATTCCATTTTGGGGCCTACCAAAATAAGGCACATGCTACCCACTTTTAAAATGGAGAGTAGGCATCTTCTAGAAGAAGTTTTAAAAAAATAGAATGAGATAGGGAAGTAAAATAAATAATTCAAGCCTAATATGTGTAAAATTCATTCCTATTCATATTAAACAACACATAATATAGCATGATTGATTAAGCTAATCCCACAATATTATGAGGTGATGCCAAGATCATTTGTGGTAACCATGTGAACATGAAATGAGTATTCGTAGGTATTATATAAAAATATATGATTAGTGGTAGTAATCCATGTATCCTCTCAAGGATCATAAAAGAGTCTGTGTTATATAATGGAATCCATTTTACTTAAAAAAACAACATTTAAAAACTATATGAGGTCATGATGTGGTAGACAATGTTATGTTACTTTTGATTTAGTGGGTATTCTCTAATGAAAATAAAAATTAAATCATAAAAAAGGGAGGATACCCTTATTTTGTTGAGGAAATAAAATGACTATTTGAGGTAAAAATAAAATCATTTGACTAGGTAACCCATAGATTTTTATTTGTTCACCCTATCAAAATTCATGTGGAAGTTCTCGCTCTATAACCTTAGCTCTTTTAGTTAAGATTATAACTTACAAAAAGTAAACAAGATTAACACAAGGCATACACTGGTATGTTTATTCAGAGTACATTTTCTTATCTTATGTGTATCACAAAGGCATTGATCATTTATTTTATGATAGATTTGAGAGGGACCATGTTTTGTTTACACAATCATTTCTTTTAGATTCTTCACTGTTTGTGAAATTGAAAGATTTACATGTTAAGAGCATACAATGCAAATTAGACATAGGTATTAAAGTGATGAATGGACCGTTGATTTTTGTGTCAATTTAATTTTGTATGATTTATTTCCTGGGAATTTTCTAATTTAAAGCATAATCATATTCAAAACACATTATACAATGAGGACCATGAATATATAAAGAAAAAATATCAATTGTTAGGTTATTTTAAATTATATGCACTTATCAAAGAGATTGTTCATTACTTCATTTATTATAAATAATGACTCATAGCAATCCCTTAACCATTCCAAATAATATCACAATCATTTGAGGTAACCCCATGGCTACAACATGAGTATTTATTTCAACTAATTTGGTATAAATCATGATCATTGAATGATGTTTGAGTACTAAGGCCCATGCAAAATTGATCGACCTAAAAAATTAGCTCTTTTACTTTTGAGAATGGGGATATGTATCAAATAAAGTTATCACATGGTATAAATTATTATGTTTATTTTATCACAGGTGTTATTCTCTAATGTAAATAGGAAATCATATGTAAAAAATGAAGGATATCCTTCATTTTATCAAGGATATTCAACTACAATTTTATAGGGTTCTATGATCATTCATGGTAATCCCACAATAATTTAAGGTGAATCCACCATATTTTTAGGTGATATTACTATCTTTAAATGTGATAACACAATATTTTGATGTAATAACATGATATTTTGAGGTAACTGCATGACAACAACAAGGGTTTTTCCTATTACCCTTATATTTTAAAAACTTGATTTTTGGCTAGTATCTAAGTGGTATGGGCTCAAGCATAAGTTTTTAATCCATAAACTTATCCCTTTTAGTTTTGAGACTAGAGACATATAGAATAGGAGTTCACCATGTGGTAAACACTGATATGTTTATGTTATTTTTGGGGTTATTTTATAATGATAATTGGTATTCCTCCACAAAAATGGAAGATATCTCATGATGTTCAAGGAAATCCAAATATCATGATAGTGTTTCATGACCTCATCAAGGGAAATATTATGATCAAAATATTTTATGTAATACCATGGAGCATAGAAGATTGAAGTATTAACATAATAAAGATAATAATAATAATAACTCTATTAATCACATTTAATTTTGATTAAAGATGACTATCGTTATGATTTTTCATTCTAAATTTATTTTGATGGTGAAAATGAAATCATGGAAAAATTATTCATAAATGTGTTTCTAAAATAAAATTCATTACATTAAATATCAATCAATTTAAAACTAAAATTCTATAATTATTACTTTTTAAAAGAATGAAATTTTATATTGAAATGATCCATTTTGTTAAAATTTTACTATGGTTACATGTTTTCTTCTAATTTTTTTAATTATTGGTAAAAGGAAGGTTTTGACTGGGTCCCATACTAGTTACAATGAGAAGCCTAAGGCCAAAACTATCAAATAAAAAAGAACCAAAAAAACATACAAGTTGTTAATTAATATCGATATAATGACCAAAACATAGCAAAATAATAATAAAAAATAAATAAGAGTTAAATATCCAGATCAATCAAAATAGAGTTCCATTATATTGATGAATCATTGAGGACCTTCTCAATATCCCCACAAAAACCTCTTCCACATCTAATATTTTTCCCTTATTTGGGCCTTGGGTCCTTTTATTGGTCCTAACATTGTCTTGTTACTCCCTTCTGGCTTTAATAACATTTTTCAAGACATTGATATTATAAATAATTTTTTTTAATAATGAGTTTGCTGATTTTAATATTTGTTTGATATTGTTTTACATGTAAGTCTTCTCCATCCTGAGGGTAATTACCATCTCTTCCAAAATTTGTATATTTAAATAAATATTAATGTTTTCTTTAATCTCATGCTGACTGGGAAAATTTGAACTACCAATAAGGGATTTTTTAATGAGACTGATGGACTCATTCAAGCTATTATTTTCCTTCATTGTCGAGGATAAAATATTTTTATGGAGATCAATATCAGTAGACATACCCTTTATCTTATCCATGATACTTTCCTCATTAGAGTCTACCTCCATCTCTTTCTTTTTCATCTATACTTTAAAAAATTCCTTCACAGTTTATTTCATACCTTATAGTTGGATATCATCCTTTGGAAATCCATCATATTATACTCCCAAGCTATGATAACTACAAAAAAAAAATTCAGTAAAAAAATAAACATACATAATTAGGGAAACACAATGATTGAAATCAAAACTATGTTAAATAATAATGATATTTCTTCTCTATTTTTAACATTGCTTCTATTTTTTATTTATCATTGATTTAGGATATGAGTTATAGAATTGAAATCTCCCTAAATTTATCTAATGCCGTCTACCATTCTTATTTACACAATCATTGTCAGTTATCTATGATCTCCCTCATATTTTAAATATTAGACACACAATGTAATTACACTGTGCACAACACATTAAAACTATTGCATAATACAACATTTATAAATAAGTAAATAAAACAATGAATATAGATCTACAATGTGATAAAATAGATACTTTTATATTTTAAAATTGAAAAAAATAGGGTTGTATATAAATACATGTTTTATAACTTACTTATGTGATGTTAAAGGATAAAAAGAGTAGAAATAGGACTAGGAAACAAGAAAAACAAACTCCAAAAACTATTTCATGAACAAAGAAGTTTTTTAAGGGTTAGAATTGGTGGATCACAAAAATTTAAAGGAAAATAATTGACAAAAAAAGTGACCTAATCTTATATATGTGACCTTTGCTCATTTTAAAACCTTGGATTTTATGAGGTTGCTTCAACTTTGGAAAATGCATAGGAATATTAAATTGTTTGATTTGATGATGTGTAGAAATGTCTTATTTTATTCTTCTTTGATTCAAGACCTAATTCATCATAATGTCACAATAATATAATATGTTTATGGTTAGTTTGTCTGAGGAATATCTTGAGGAGTCAAAACTAAATTTCATGCTTGCTTAGAATAATGACTCAATGTAGTTCTAGTGCTTGTGAGTGTTCCCAACACAAAATGAGAAAATAAGCTTCACCTCCTCTCCCTAGATAATAAAATGCAAGTAATATGCTTAACTATTGCCTTCTCTTGGTATGAGATGTGATCCCCATATGGATCCCAATGTAATAGATGTTTTATATATATTTACACTATTCCCAATTTATGTACTTCATGCTTTTAAGACACTTCATGTTAAAATAATAGTTTATATAAGTTACAATGGTAGAGTTAGTGTGAAGGTGAACTATACATATTCAAAATGGTGAAATCAACAATTTTTAGCTATTTAAACAACTAACTTTGTCATAAATGATGGAACCACTTATTTGTATAGGTGGTGGTTGCATATCCACCAGTATTTATAGGCAAAAAAAATTTGGTTGCCCTATGATTGCATAACTATGCTGATAGTTTCATAATTATTGGTCTACATACTGTGATAATTTCACCACCAACCAAAACACGTGATTGATAATGGTTGTAAACTTTTTATCTCCTTTATAAAGGTTACATTGAGATTCTTTATGGATTCCAAAGTGAGAGGGAATAAATAAAAAACCTTGTGCAAGGTATAAGAGAGTAGAGAAGTAGTGAGTGGTCTTGGAGTTGGTTCTACATTGTGAAATTGTAATTTTGGGTCTTTGTTCATGTATCTCATTTTTATCTTAGTTGTTAGCAATTAGATTTTTAAGTGAGGTGTTTTAAAAGTGAAAAAAATTATGTTTTGGATATCAGAGTAGTGAAAGATATATACATGAAGGCTAAGAAGTGACAGTAAATTATACATGTTAAGAATTACATAGTGGAAAGGGAAGTTTGGTTGAGTCATTCAGTGGAGTTTTTCCCACATTGGGTTTCATCTAGGTCATGTTTTAAGTTCTATGTATTTGTGTTGTATTATGTTTCTCTCCATTTGTTAAAATATGATTTAATATTAATTATAGTAGTTTATATCTCTATTTTAACAAGCAAAAATAACTTAAAATAACAATCTTTAAATAATGCTATGTTAGGAGGTTAAAAGGATCCACCTTGGTGAATCTCAGTGTGGAATATCCACCTAGTTTATGGATCAATATGTGTTGGCATAAGGTATATAAAATAAAAATTAAATCAATGTACAAATTTGTTGAAAAAATGTGAAGAACTTTGGATAAGACTTGATAAATGAGCATTAAAGACTTGGCTTGTAAGAGATTCAGATGATAGGAATCAATGTGAAATGACTAAGGGTAGGTTTTTATATATAATATTCTCAAGGGAACATTTAGACATAGGTTAACCATACAAGATAGTGAAAGGATAAAATCAAGGCATAAAATACCCAAAATCAAGGGGAACTTATCATGGGCTGACTATGAACTAGGCAAAGACCTTTATATGATGTTTTGAAAAATTAAGGAGAATCTAGGGTCATACAAGGGTAGATGAATAATTAATATGTAGGTTTTTAGATATTATAGATTAAATGAAGATATTATTATTGACTAAAAATGAACATAATTCAAGTTTTAAGGAAAACCTAAGTCATGAAATGATAGTAAAAGGCCCACCACAAAGCGAAAATGTAAAAAAATTCCCAAATATGTTCACATGGACCGAGTGTGATAAATTATGAAAAAGATGCAATTTAAAAAGGGTTTGTACCATAATTAGGTGCCTAAATAATTCCTAGATTTTGTGTGTGTGTGAGAATCCATGTGTTTTAACCTTTTAAGACTTAGTGAATGTAAATAATATATTTTTAAAGAGTTGACTATAATAAATCAAGGTATAAATATGAAATAAATACAACCATATATTTGTTATATAATTGAATAAATTTGACCTTTCTAAAAATAGAAATAAATAATACAATGAGAACTTAGCTAGAAAATGACTGAGATGGATGATCTAGAGGTTGAAAACTATGGCATAAGCTAGTCTAAGAGTCAAAAATAGAATCCAAGTGTCAAAAATCATCATGGAAAATAACATCCTAATTTGATAACAACACCATGTGGCACTAGTGTCCCTATTTTAGTAGTATTATCTTTTATGCATGATTATTCTAAGCTTCTAGGTGCACCTATGTCTGGATCTATAAGGCTTGTTCTTATGTGCACAAGTTATAACACCCTATAGGTAGAATTATTTAAATGAATTTATGATCAAAACCTAATCCTCCATATCTATAGGGAATTTTTTTGATATAAAAATAAAAGTGTGTTTGTTAGTGGGGTAGGTTAGACATCCTCAACACCCCACTATGATGAGATTTGCCTACAAACTAATACTCTAAAGAGGGACTAAGTCCATTTTAGTTATCCCCACCTAAGTGTTTACATAAGTCTAAGTGAAGCTAGTGTGATAGCTAACTTTATTACTTTTAATGTGATTGAGATTATAAATTTGAGTAATCGAAGCTTCATAATGTTATAGTTGGTAGTATGAAAAAGTAGGGCATAACAATTATTGATAACCTTAATTGTGCATAGCTTGTTTTGAGATTACATATGTAACTTGCATCTGATTTTTATCAAGTTGTTAGAGGGCAAAAATTCATGTATATATACCATTTTGGTGCTTGTGTGGGTGCTAAAAGTGGTCTAGGCCAACCCTAGGAAGTTTAAGATTTGAAAAGATATTTGTTTGTGAAAAAAAGAGGGAAATGGTAGCAACACCAATATTGGGACACTTGCTCCATATGGCTCTATTGTCCCTATTATGGCACTAGTGTCCAAATGGTATAACCCTAGGCATAAAGGGCTAGGATGCAAAAATAAGGGTCTAGGATTACTTTAGGGATGACTAGGGATATTTGTGGCCCACACAAAGGTTGGATAAGTGTGAAAATAAGCTCTAGGGTAGGACTAGGGCTAAGCTAGGATAGGTGGTATCAAGTATCATTCTTAGCACTCAATTGTCACTTTTAGGTGATTACATTTTCCCCCTTTAGTTTAGAAATGTATCAAAGTGAAATTACTAGGATAAAGGAAAAAGAATCATGCTTGGAGTTACCTAAGAGGTGAAGATCATGAATCTAGATGAGTTTGTGAATAATTCTCCATTACATATAATGTAAGTAAAGATGAGTAACTAAGTAAATATATAAGAGAGAGGAAAGGATTGAGTACACCTCAATGGATACATGAACCAATGCATAAACTTGGTGACAAATTATTTATGTGCATGTATATAATAATCAATCAATGAATAGCTTGGATTGATCTAATGGCTTGCTCAATCCCCATGTGTGGGTGGTTTAAGAACTCAATCCATTTTTGACTCCATCATTTCCCACCCCTACTTGCAAGATGATGGCATATGAATATCTTGGATTATATTGATGGTGTATTTAACCCTCTCACGTAGGTAGATCAAGAACTCAAGTAGACTATGAATTCCTCATTTCCTACCCATGTGTAGTAGATGCATCTAAAATTAAATTTACATAATGTAACTAGAAATGTCTAACTAAAGATATCTAACTATAAATGTTGGTTCTACAACCACTTGGGTACTTTAGGTGGATCCAAGACACTCGATAATTTCAACCACTATAAATGGAGTAAGGCATGAAACTAGTGTGTAATGTAAAATCTAAAGTCTGATGTATACAACATATAAAATGACATGGAATTTCTCATTCCATCTAATCAATCAATGTGTAAGTGATCATACAAAAATAATGTGCCATGAACATGCCCCTAAATATGATATCTAAGCACATGGATTCTAGACTAAGTTGTAATAATCTACATCTAAATATATGAATTGAAATGGGAATGGTAATTCCATGCATTATTCCCCTAATTTAAGTAAACTAGTATGATTCTAATCTAAACTAGTATGAATTTGAGCTAAATTGATAAAAAAATGGTAAATTTGTAGCTAAACTTGTGCATTTTACCTAATATATTTTTCTATCCAATCTAGATTTTCTAAAGTTGAGGCTACTAAAAATTAGCACCATATCTTGAAAAGTATCACTATGTGGCATTAGTGTCCTAATTTGGGTGCTAATGTTTGACTACTTTAATTTATATGCAATTATATATATCTATGTGTCACTATTTTCTACTATGTTTACTTGATTTAGATTTATGTAATCTAAGCTTGTGTGCTAAAAAATGTATTATGAGTGCATTATGGGAGCTTGATCTCTGTGACAACCCCCTATGAATGCCCCTCTTTTGAGGGGATTTATTGAACTTGTTCAAGAACTCCCCTCAAAATAAAAATATCTAAAATACATGTGCTAGTGATAGCATATATGATATCTTCATAATAAACCAATATAATGTGCATACATAACATCAGAATGTAAGATAATCTAAGCATAAATTTGTAATGTGTGATGTATGTATTGTTTATCATTCACAAGGCTGTTAAGATATATATAATAATGTATACAGCAACAAATCAGAGTAATAACTAAGTAACTACCTAGGGTTATGGGGCATGATGTCCATAATGACATCCAAGTAGGAAGGGGAGATACATGAGGTCCCTCATGGCATCTAAAACTTGAGTGTGTAACAAGAAAGAGACAAGTGTCATGGCCATGACACATATAAGAAAATATACATACAACATACATGAGGCATGTAAAGTAGGCCTAAGGACCATAATACAATTGACATGGGCATATAACACTAAATATTAGAAAATAAGACATACAAGGACATTTTCAAATGTCCACATACGCAAAAATAAGTAGGTTAACTTAGAGCCACATGGAAGGACATGTTAAAATGTCTACATACACAATAAAGAAGGCACATAAAAATACATGGGCACAAATCCAAAGCATACATACTATGAAAATAAGTGGTGTAGAGACAAAGAGAAATGACATAATCAAATGCCCTCAAATAGAAGATGTATAGAGATACAATCAATTCTAAATTAGGAAATCTAGAAATGAAATTATGCATGAACATGTAATACAAATATATGTAAGAGCTAGGATGCATATATACTAAGTCTAAATTAGTATTAGCTGGCAAAAAAAATGAGTGATAATGCTAAATCTATGATGTAGATTTTAGAAAGATGTAATCTAGTAATTGAAACTATGTATAGGGTGCCCCCAAATGGGCAAATGTGTCAAATGAAGAACTTGTATATTGGTGTATATGCCCCCAGTGGGTAGATAATAACAAATCTAGATCAGTGTAGTGGACTTGAGTCTCATATCAATTTATAAGCACTTGACAAGAACAAGTGAACAAAACTAACTATAATTAGATAACTAGCATATGTAGTGTTTGGAAAATATAATAAATGTAAACATGGAAATTCATACAATCTATAATTTTGTGTTTTCTGAGTAAATATTTGAATCTTTTTGTGTTTTTGAAATATTATATTGTTTTTGTATTTTCTCAATATAATCTATGTACAAGCAACATGAAAATGAAACTATGTATAAGGAGAAAGAGAGAAGGAAATTATGTACAAGAAGAGAAGAATAATACTAACTAATGAGTCTCATGGGAAACTCACTATCAATGTGGTCTATGTCAAATAAAGGAATAATGATTGTGCATGTTGTATAAAAAGGTAATTTTTGGTCCCAAAATCTATTTTATTAGGTGATCAATAGTTGGCATTGCTTATGAAGTGGTGATAGGAATATGTGAAATTGACTCTAGTGTCATGTGAACTACAAGGGTCTTAGGGACCCATCTAGTATAATATGTTATAGCTGGCATATGCACCCTATGTTGAGAACCCCAAGAACTAAATAATACTAATCTTGGAAGAAAGTGAGCAGAGAGAGGCCCTCTAAAATCTATAACATATCTATGAGGGTCTCTCTAATAATGGTCTCTATGAAAGTGTATGCATACGTGGAAACATTGTAGGAGTAGAACTAACCTACACTAGTAGATCTACTAAACTATATGGTGTACTAATAGGAAATATGCTTGGAGTTGTAACTAGTAACTATGCTTTAACTAATAACTAAGCTATAACTAGTAACTATTATATAACTGGTAATTACAATGTAACCATTGACTAATTTTTTGGCCCCTTAATCCAAAATTGAGCACCCTATTTGAAAACTTGGTTGCATAAGTCTATACCTTTGCCATAACCAATATGTAGATTTTCTTCAAAAAAAGTGTTATTTGACAAATCCCACAACAAATGTATAATTCTAATTCTTTTGAGAAGTGTGGTTTTGGTATTTTGGTAATCCTTTACATAGTAATCCTTTCAGGTCTTTTATTTTTTACTAAGTTTTATTTCTTTTAGATTTTTCATTTAGCTAAGTGCTAAATTCTTTTAGACAATTTATCTGAGATAGATTTTCCAAAAGGGCACTTTAGTTTTTTTGAAGGGTAATTTTCAACTTTTTTGAAGGAATTATTTTGGACATTTTATCCAAAACAACTTTTTCAAAGGGGTATTTTTTAGATTTTTTGAAGGGCAATTTTTAACTTTTTTGAAGGAATTATTTCAGACATTTTGTCTGAAACAAATTTTCTAAAGGGAACTTTGGTTTTTCCAAAAGGCACTTGAAATTTTTTCAAAGGGGTCTTTTCTAAAAACCAAAGGTCCACTTCAAATAAACCTGAAGGAACATTTCAAAGAACCAAACAGTTCATTTTCAAAAGCTGAAAGGTCATTTGATAACCTAAATAAATTAATGTAGAAAAAGAGTCAAATGAATTTTCTCGAGAGAAAATGTCAAAATACAAAGTTTAAAGGAATTTGTTCGAGAAAATTATCTGCAAAAATGGTCAAAAACAAAAATCCTAAAGGAAAAGACCCAATGTAAAAGGCCAAATGAATTCTTTTAGGAAAAGTGCCAAGACAAAAAATTTGAAGGAGAAAAGTGTTGAAACAAAGCAACCACAAGAAAAAGGAGTCTAAAGTTTGAATTTTTTTAGAAAAATTATCTAAGGGAAACAAGAAGACAAGAATTCTAAAGGAAACAAAAGTATGAAGAAAATACCTGAAGGATGATGACCCACAAAATGTCAACTTTAAATTGTGGAAAATAGCCATTGGTGTCAAAAGGATTAGTGGGAACCTAAAAATGAGTATAAAGGTAACAAATGGTAATTGTAACTGAGACATTTGGTTTAGTTATAACCTATTCAACTATAGTTGATTAAATTATAATTGAGGCATTTGGTTCAATTGTAATTTATTCATTTGTAACTGATTCATTTGGTGATATGGCATAGCTCACCCACCTCTCTCCCACATGAAAATGTAACTATTTCTCTCAAGATGACACGTCTAAGTGACCCTTGGACTTCCTTTGCTCGCTCCACCTCTCAAAGCTATAAATATGCATTCTCTTGGCTCATTTGGGCAGCCTCCGATGGTTATCAAAAAAACTCTGGCTATATTTGTACTAAAAAGTCTCTTGAAGAAATAATATAAATTATTTTTCCACTCACATGCTGTACTATTGAGTGATGACTTGAATCTTGTTGGTCTAGTCTAGTGAAAGATTGTCTTTTCTAGCTTGTACTCTTGATGGTCTACCAATGTACAAAAAGAGTGTCATTATAGGTCCTTGTTATTATTATTTTATAAGTGTATAAACATTTTATAAGAAGTCTATGGTTTTATTATTTATTATAATAATCCATTTCTCTCCTAAATGTTGAATGCCTTCTTGAATCTAAAATGTGAAACATTGATGTGACAACACACAAGGAGTTGTGAGTTTTGTGTGAGAAAAGTTGTGTTGGTCTTTAAGTATCATATTCTCAATAAAATAGGAGGAGATAAACATTGGTGCATCACCTTCTTTTTTTTCTTAGTTGGTTTTTTTGACCCCTTTTCATACATGAATTGATAGATTAGAGAGATATTTAAAGGTGCATCAAGGGGAGCTAGCCCCTTATCTAGAGATTCATCTCAAAAAAATTATCACCCACATCAAGAGAGATGGCTCCATTGCTCCACTTGGATGAGGAGAGTTGAGCATCTCCTCAAGGGTGATAATCCAAGTGTCAATAATTTTTGGCATGCCCAGTGGGACTTCAAGTCCTAAAATATTTTTCAAGGTTGGTACTGGTATTGATATAGTTGAAGATGAAAAAAACATCTATATTTAGTACCTGGTGACTCCATTGAATAATTCAAGTCTTTGGTTGATGATTAGTGCTATTTTCCATGCCAAAGGTGACAATTAGATCTACTACTAAAGAGACACCTTTTGAGTTTGTGTAACTACCTCTATATTCCACCAGAAGTTTTAGGTTTGTAAACACTCATCTTTACAAAAGTGATTTTGTGTTTAAAACTTCTAAGTTTGTGTTACATTCCATTCCTAATATCCATAGTGATCATTTCAAGATGGCTAGAAGATAACCTTTTATGCCTTTCATTGGGGCATCTCCCTTGCATCTTGCCCAATATGATCAAATTCTAGAGGTAGCCCTCAAAAGTGTCCCATCTTTTAGTGGGGATGGTACTATTACTGCCATTGAGAACATTAGGAATATAGAAAAAAAATTAATATTCACAAGATCACTCAAAAAAATGTAGATATTATGTTATTGGCCTTGTTTTCAAATGAAAAGTTTTGGATTGGTATGGGACTCTACCCGTAAATTATGTTGGCTCATGGGATGACATGGGGGATCTATTGACTAATAGGTTTGGGGAAAAGAGTGATCACCTATCTCTAACTCAAAAATTGACCATAATCAAGAGGGAACAACATGAGTATATGCAATATTTTAATACTAGATTTCAAAAAACATGGGATATGATCCCAGCTCTTGTGAGACCTACTCCAAACTATGCATTTTTGTACTACCTAAAAGCATTGAATAGTGACATTACCATTTTGATTCAATCTATGGGTGGAAACAAATTATCTGATACCTATGAAATAGTTATTAATGCTAAGAATTGTCTTGTCTAAGTAGGAAAGATAGCTCCTAGGCCTCCAATATCATTATTCCCTGATTTGCATTCTCCTAGTCAAGGTGCATTGCCCACTTTAGACCCTTTACTTGGTCAAGAGAAATCTGTCATTTCCCCTACCAATGAAATTCATGAAGTAAAAAGTTTTCTCCAAAGTGTTAGTAATGAATTTGTTTCTCTCAAGAGGTAACAAGATCAAGGTTATAGACCACATTAGCCTTATAACTGGTTTGTATAAACTAATATACCTCCCTTTCAAAATAATGCATAAGGACAAGACCAAATCACCCATGTCAAACCTTATCAAATATATAATCCTAATGCTCAGCCATCCTCCATAGTCCTTGTCCTTACTCAAAACAACTTGGTCCAATAATAACCTAACTATCCATCTTTCAAACATGATCAAGAGCATGTTGTTTATGCAAGTGAGATGCACAATCGAAGTATGGTAATGCAATGCAACCAATCTTTCCAAGATTTAAATTTTGAAGGATCCATACAATTTAGGGTGGGAAATGGAAAAACTTATCCTAATTATACCCTCATAAATCATTTGGAGGGTGAGTTTTGTGCCATTAATTACTTGGGAAATGTAAGCAATTAGAATGTTAGTGTTGCCTCTAATACTAGGTCCAAAAGGAGGGTTGTTGATGAATCTCAAAGAGATAATCAAGGACCTATTGTGATTCATACATCATCTCCTATGGTAAGTGGGTCTAATATATCTCATAAACTTCAACAAAATAAGAGGATTCCAAATTTTAGGCCAACTGCTACAATTCTACCTCTACAAGCTACATCACAAGGTACCAATGTTCATGAAGAGAACCCCAAGGTGAGTAATCCTTGCATCAATGTGGTGGAATAGATGAAGAAAATGCATATGAACATCTCATTTTGGGATTATCTAACATTACCAGGGTAGAAAGATATATTCTAAAAGGAATTTCATGGATTGGGTAAATAAGTTGGCCCATCTAGAAATGATAATGTGGTTTTGGTCAATGGAACTCAATCTATAGATGGTCAAGTGAAGAAATATGAGAAGACTCCACCTTTTTTATCTATCTCTAATAATTTTTGACTTTTTGGTTCACAATTGCATCATAGATAGTGGTCAAACACATCATTTATGCCCAAATGTATAATAGATAAGTTAGGCCTCAAGTATGAGCCAATGACTAAAGGAGTATTGCAATTGGATGGATCACTAGCCAATACTTTGGGGGTAGTTAAAGGTTTGAATTTTATCCTTCATGATTTTCCTAATTTTTAAATTCCTCATGATGTGGTGGTGGTAGATTTACCTCCCTATTTTTCTCTTTGCTTATCAAGAGACTTCACATCCAAGATAGGTGGATATTTGGTAGCCAGTTGATCCTACATGGTGTTTAGGACAAAGTATGACACTAAAGTGAAGATTGAGTCAGAACCTATTCATAGAGATCACTTGGAGCCCTACTCACCTAAGTTGGCAAATGTTAATTATGCTATCATTGATGAAGAGGAACTTAATATTAACCAATATCCATCATCTTCCCTTGAGGGAGTTTTTGATTTGTTCCTAGATGAGTGGGGAGATGACAACTATGAGCATGATACTTACAAGTTTATTTAATAATATAGTCTTGGAGTCTATTATATGCATGATAAGGAATCTTTCATGCCTAATTTGATGAACTAAAGTGAGGATGTGAATGAATTATTGTATCTTTTCTTTGATGCGTCTAAAAGCAAGATTGGGGCTGGTGGTGGAGCAATGTTAGTTTCACCTTCAAAGGAAAGATATTTTTCAACTTTCATATTTCAATTCTCTTGCACATATAATGTATCAAAATATGAAGCCCTTATTCATGGCCTTGAATGGGATAGAAAAAGAGGTGTCAAATAATTGCAACTATTTGGTGATAGAGAACTTGTTGTCAATTAGGTTAGAAGGTATAATTTAAAAAAAAACTCTTTGTTTAAGTCCTATAAGCATAGAGTGTGGGATCTTGTGGAAGATTTCAAATCCTTCAACATCATTGCTATCTCAAGAGAAGATAAAAAACATGCTGATAGGTTAGCAATAATTGGAGCTCAGTTTGATGTTCCTAAAGGGATAAAATGGGATAAGAACCAACCTCATCTACAAGTGATTGTAAGGCCCTCCATACCAGATAATGTCACTAATAGGTAGGTGTTAGATAGTGAAAAAAAAATAGCACTTTTTCTACAAAAAGAAGCTAAGTTTTCTTCCAAAAATTAGTCTAAACTACATCAATAATATGGAGAGAATATTGTGCAATTGAAGTCTAACAAGCTTCCTAAAGGCCTAGTCACTCTTGAGAGCATATTAAATGATGATGACCAACTAAAGAAAGAGAAGGTAAGCATATCTACCAAGAAGGAAAATTATGAGAAGGTTCAAATTTTTAAAGATAAATTGCTTGCACTTGGGAAGGTATGTACTATCAAAGATAAGCATGCTTTCATTGAGTTATGCAAAGAATTTTCTGATGTCTTTACATGAGAATATAGTGCTTTAAAGGGTTTTGATCCAAATATAGCTCAAAATACTATAGACTTAAATGAGAATGATAAGCATATTAATATAATGAAAAGGCCAATCAATCCAAAGATTGAACCTTTCATGAGGAAAGAACTCACCAAACTGATTTTGTCCAAAATCATCTTTCCCATTAAGCATTCATCTTGGTTGGCAAACCTAGTTCCTATTAGGAAAATAAATGGAGAGATAAGCTTGTGTGTTGATTTTAGGGACTTTAATAGAGTGTCTTTGAAGTATAATTACCCACTCCCTTCCATGGAACAAATCTTGCAAGTTGTGGCTAGTAGTGAAAGGTTTTCTCTCCTTGATGGGTATTCTAGGTATAATCAGATTTTGGTAAAGGAAAGTGACCAATATAAGACAACCTTTACTACTAAATGGGGTACATATGCTTATAGTAAAATGCCTTTTGGGTTGTCTAATGTTGGAGATACTTTTCAAAGTTAAATAGATATGGATTTTTAAGGATTAATTAATGACATTGTATTGGTATATCTTAATGATGTGACAATTTTCTCCAAGGAAGCAAAAGATAATTTGAAACACCTAAGGTAGATTTTGAGAGGTGTAGAGAGTTTGGGATCTCTTTAAACCCAAAAAAGTGTGTGTTTATTTTTCATGAAGGTAAAATCTTAGGCCACATTGTTTTCAAGAAAGGTCTATCTGTTGATCTCAAAAGGGTAAGTGCCATCTTGGCATTGTCTTTGCCTAAACATAAGAAAGGTCTAAAAATCTTCTTTGGTAAGATAAATTTCACTAGGAGGTTTATTCCTAATTTTTCTAACTTGGTCAGGCCCTTGACCTCCATGCTAAGGAAGGATGAGGTGTTCACTTGGACAAGAAGGAGGAAAGAAAGTTTTGAGGAGATCAAACAAGCCATTTTCCAAGCTCCTACCCTTGTAAGTCCAAACTTCTCCAAAGATTTCAACCTTTTTACTTTTGGGAATGAAAAGGTAATCTCTGTCATGGTTACTCAAGCTAACGATGAAAATTTTGAATAACTTATTACCTTCTTTAGTCAAGGTTTGGAAGGATATGAGATAATGTACACATATGTTGAGAAAATAGTGATTTTAGCCATAATGAGTTTAAAGAAGTTGAGGCATATGTTGTCTAGAAATAAGATTCATATTTTTTACCTCATCCTAGTGTAAAAGACTTTATGTTGAATAGAGATTTTAATGAAAAGAGGGCAAGATGTATCACAAGGGTAATGGAATATGATGTGGAGATCAAAACTACCAAGTTAGTGAAAGGTAAAGGACTACGTGAGCATCTCACTTCAGACTTGAAAGATAAAAAATAAGCTATTTTGGTACTTCATGATGAATATATATCAGTAGCACCTTCATCTATGAGAAGTTGGACATAGGACATGATCCATTTCCTTCAAATTGGTGAGTGTCTATAAGGTCTTGAAAGGGCCAAGATAAGGTACTTTAGGTTGTAATCCATTCCTTATGTACTTGTTGATGGAGTGATATTTATGGAATTTTTAGGTGTGTTGTTGAGGTGTATTTCTTTGGATCAGATTGACAAAGTATTGCTTGAATTCGATCATGGACTAGTTGGTGGTCACTTTGCTCAAGAGCCATAGTTACTAAGATTATGAGGGCTAGTTATTTTTGGCCTAGATTGTTTAAAGACACTCACACTTGGGTTAGGAAATGCCAAAAGTGTGCTCTCTTTGTTAGAAAACAAAAGCTAGATGCCTTGCCTCTACATCTAATCTAGGTTGATCAAACCTTCATGTAATGGGGTTTATATTTCATAGGCCTAATCAATCCACCTTCTAGTGCTAGTCATAAGTTGGTGTTGATAGCCACTAATTATTTTACAAGATGGGAGGAGGATGTAGCTCTTAAGGAGGCTAATAAAATTTTAGTCCTTTATTTTTATGAAGGTATAGTAACAAGGTTTGGATATCCTTCAACCATAATCTCAGATAATGCCTTAGCCTTCCTAGGAGAAATAAAAAGTGAATGGGATTTGAATAATAACATTTATCTTAGTACCTCCTCCAACTATTACCCCCAAGGGAATGGACTAGTTGAGTCCACAAACAAGAACTTAATCAGGATCATTAAGAGGATAATGGAGGAAAATCAGAGGACTTGGCACACCAAGTTGAAGATAGCCCTTTAGGCTGATAGGATCACCCCAAAGAGAGTAATTGGGAATTCACCATATACACTTGTCTATGGAAGGGAAGCTAGACTTCCTATCTCACTTGATTACAAGCTTTAGATCTTACCTATCAATGGTAATTGATGGAGAATGATAGCATGAAGCCAGGTTATGTGAATTAATGGAGCTTGAGGAAACAAGAAATCAAGCTATGCACACTATGACAACTCACCAAGATAAAACAAAGAATTATTTTGACAAGAAATCCATGCCAAGTAGTTTCAAAGAAGGAGGCATTATCCTAAAATGGGATGAAGATAGGGTCAAGCCTAGAAGAAACATAAAATTTGATGGTTTATGGAGTGGCCCATATGTGATCACATAGTACAAATAACATAATGTTTTCCAACTTTAAAATTTGGATGGAGAAGAGATGCATATCCAAATCAATGGGATATATCTAAAGCATTGTTACTGAGGTTTTCTTTTTTCCTTTGTACATATTTTCTTGCTTTCCTTGTGTTCTCTAAGTGCTTACGCATATGTGTGAGTTGTCTTGTATTTTGATTTGTTTTGTGTCTAGTTTGTTTTGTTCCTATTGTGTGTTGTATCTTGTAGCATGGGTTTTACTTTTGGTTTGGTGTGTTGTTCAAGGTTTTGAGTCATGGCCAATGTTTCCTTATTAGAATGTCCTTAGATGACTCCATGCCCAATGGATTAATTTAGCTACTGGTCTGGTTAGTATAGCAAGCATACAACCCCTATGAGTCACCAATTTTTTGACCAAATTTTGGCCCTTCAAGCTAAAATTGAGCACCTCATTTGAAAACTTAGCCACCTAAGTCTAGACCTCTGTCTTAACTAGTATGTAGATTTTAGTTAAAAGATTTTTTTTTTGACAAAGCGTGCAACAAATGTTCAATTCTAAATCCTTCGAGAAGTTTGGTTTTGGTCTTTTGCTAAGCCTTTGCATAATAATCCTTTTGGGCCTTATGTTTTTGACTAAGTGTTATTTCTTTCAGACTTTTTATTTAGCCAAGTGATAAATTCTTTCAGACAATTTGTCTGAGACAAATTATTTGAAAGGGCACTTCAATTTTTTCGAAGGGCAATTTTCAACTTTTTTGAAGGAATTGTTTTGAACATTTTGTCTGAAAAAACATTTTTGAAGGGGTATTTTTCAGATTTTCCAAAGGAAAATTTTAAATTTTTTTGAAGGAATTGTTTTAGACATTTTGTCCAAAACAACTTTTTCGAAGGGCACTTCAATTTTTCTGAAAGGCACTTGAAACTTTTTTGAAGGGGTCTTTTCTAAAATCTAAAGGTCTACTTCAAAGAAACTCAAAGGAACATTTTAAAGAACCAAATGATCCATTTTTAAAATATGAAAGGTCATTCGATATCCTAGAGAAATTAATGCAAAAAAAGAGTCGAATGAATTATCTTAGGCAAAAATGCTGAAATAAAAAGTCTAAAGGAATTTTTTTCAGAAAATTGTCCCCAAAAATGGTCAAAAACAAAAATCCTAAAGAAAAAGACCTGATGTAAATAGCTGAATCAATTATTTCAAGAAAAGTTTCAAGACAAAAATTTTGAAGGATAAAAGTGCCAAAACAAAGAAACCATGGGAAAAAGGAGTCTGAGGAATGATTTTTTTCAAAAAGATTATTTGAGGGAAATAAGAAGACAAGAAGTCTGAAGGGAAAAAAAGTTTGAAGAAAATACCTGAAGGATGACAACCCAAAAAACATCAAATTTAAACTACAAAAAATAGACATTAGTGTCAAAAGGCTCAGTGGGAACCTAAAGGCGAGTATAAAGGTAACAAATGGTAGTTATAACTGAGACATTTGGTTTAATTGTAACTTATTCAACAGTAGTTGATTCAATTATAACTAAGGCATTTGGTTCAGTTGTAACTTATTCATTTGTAACTAATTTATTTGGTGACATGGCATAGCTCACCTACCTCTCTCTCACATGCAAATGTAACTATTTCTCTCAAGATGACACATGTCTAAGTGACCCTTGGACTTCTTTTGCTCGTTCTACCTCTCAAAGCTATAAATATGCATTCTCTTGGCTCATTTGGGCAGCCTCCACTTGTTATTGGGAAAACTTTGGCTATATTTTTACTCAAAAGACTCTTGATGAAATAATACAAGTTATTTTTCCACTCACATGTACTATTGAGTGATCACTTGAATCTTGTTGATCTAGTCTAGTGAAAGATTGTCTTTTCTAGTTTGTACTCTTGATGGTATACTAATGTGCAGAAAGAGTGTCATTATAGGGCCTTATTAGTATTCTTTTCTAAGTTTATAAACATTTTAGAAGTAGTCTATGACTGTATTATTTCATGGAATCATCTATTGCTCTCCTAAATGTCAAATGCCTTCTTGAATCTAACATGTGAAACACTGATGTGACAACACACAAGGAGTTGTGAGTGTTGTGTGAGAAAACTTGTGTTGGTATTTAAGTATCATATTCTCAATAAAATAGGAGGAGATAAAAAAAATTGCATCACCTTTTTTATTTTCTTAGTTATTTTCTTGACCACTTTTCATACATGAATTGATAGATTATAGAGAGATTTAAATGTGCATCAAGGGGAGCTAGCCCCTTATCTAGATATTCATCTCAACAAAATTGTCACCCACAGTAAGAGACATGACTCCATTATGTCACTTGGATGAGGAGAGTTGAGCATCTCCTCGAGGGTGCTAATCTAAGTGTCAACAATAAATACTTGTGGGATAGGTAGAGGATACTCATATGAAAGACCCTCAACTTTGATAACTTTTTTTTCATGTATATATATTTAAGGAATTTATGCATGGTGGATGGGATGGCTCATAACTATCATATCCATGGCCTACCTAATAATGTGTAAAATGTGCCTATAATAAGTACTAACAAGAATCTAGTGGCCACATGTGATGGTCTAACCTATATTGGATATATGAACATGTCCATTGAAACAATGGATAACTCTGCTTGTAGGAGATATATCCTACTTTGAATACCCCAACTATTGTAGAAGTGTGATAGTGCACATGTTAATACTTGATCCACTGCCAACCATAACACTTTGAATAGGATTATGATCTTTGTAGTCTCATACAAATAGGGCATATAAATATGAATCATCATAAAAATATCTTATTCTAAGAAAGTGATGAGTGGTCTAGATAAAATTATAATATGGTACACATCGATGATATTATGTAGTGGGTATGCATCTTCTATAGTAGTATGATATGATGCTAGTGATGGATGTGCCTAATATATGTAATGAACACTTGAAGTGCCCCCAACCTCATTTTTTGTATTCTTTGTAAATGGATTTGAGAATATTTTTAATGCCTTAGCTTTCATTTTTTAAAGTTTGGGTGCCTTTATAGGTGTGCCCACATCAATAATGTTAGCCTTTATTAAATCTTGTATCTTATGTTTCAAGTTGATGCATCTGTTTATTATATACCTTGATTCCCTATGATATTCATATAATGCATTATAATCATATTTATTTGGAAGAGGCCATGTCACATTAACCTCTTTGATGGGAAGGAAAGATATGACATTATATTCCAAGAGATATTGTAAAACATGTAATGGAAATTCTATAAGGTGGGTGAAAACTCTGCATGAAGGAGATGATAAAAACATGAGAGGAGATGGATCTGAAGTTGCATTAACTATGGCCTTTGGATCACTCTTGTTTTTAATATCCCTTACCTTATATGGAGGCTTACTTAAACTCTTAGTAGTTGATTCTCATCCAGTTGTATATTTCAATTTTTCCATAGAGAGAAGTGTAACTTCTCTTTATTTTACTCTGTGGCATAAATATGTGAAGGTTGGAAACTTCTTGAAAAATATATATTCATGTAATGTTTTTAGTAGACTTTGATTTAATATATCCTAGAGCTATTTATCTACCATGGGGCTAGTCAATTTGGCCAATATAGTCTTATATTGTAAGACATATTCTACAATAGGCTCATTTGATTTTTGTTTTAATTGTGAAACTTGAGTATATGAGATCTTATCACTAATGTTTAATGATAAGTGTGAAAAAAACATATCTACAAATGGACTAAATATGGTGATATACTAATTTGGCAGATTATAGAACCACTATAAGGCATAATCCTTTAAATTGTGTGGGAAAAAATTAGTAAGGACCCAATCATTAGACACATAATCCAAACATGCTACATGGAAAGTATGGAGATGGTGATCTATCTCACCTTTACCATTATACAATGTAAGCTTAAGTTCCACAAATATGGATGACAAAGGAGTTGCCACTATGCTAAAGGTGTGTGCAAAATAACATGAGAATCCAAGGTATGTGATGGCCTAGTGGCTCCCTACTCAATATGTAAAACCTTAGACTAAAAAATTTGAACCTTCCACATAAGGGATTATACATATTGAGATGAGTAACTAGCCATAGGAGATGTAGTTATCATTAAATTTTGTTGTGCTAGCTTAGTTGGCCCCAATGTAGTTGTAATAATATTATTATCTGAAGGAGTATAAGATTGACCATTATTTAATTTTTTTTATCTCCATCATGTATTTTAAAATCTATTCATGATTATGGGGTTATTCCTAAATTCTATCTCTAAAGATTTGTATAATCTCATCCTTATTGACAATTAGGTTTTCATTGTTAAGTGGGGGGAGAGTATACCAATTCCCACCTTGTGTATCAGCTTGATATTTATTATATTGATCATATTTGGATGCATTACCATTAAAATACACAAAATTAGGGTGTTAATGATCAATTATTTGTGTTTTAACTAGTCCTTTGTCCATTCTATAAGCTCAAATATAAGGAATCTAAGTATGCTTCATAGGATTGCCATTAAGCCTAACACTTCTTAATGGAAGAGAGATAGATTTTTTAGATGAAATATAGTAAACAAAGTGAAATAGGAATATTAAAATAGAATGTATTAAATATATAAATCTTAACATAACTAATGAAAATAGGAAAAATAAGGATACAATCCCTAGTAGCATCTAGAGTTAGGGTTTGAATAGTATTCAAAGTAAGTTGGGATCACCAAATGTTTTAACCTTTAAAGACTTAGTGAATGTAAATCATACATTTTAAAAGAGATAATTATAATAAATAAAGGTATAAATATTAAATAAATATAACCACTGATTTGTTACAAAATTGACTAATTTTGACATTTTTAAAAATAGTAATAAATAATGTAAATAAGAACTTAACTAGAAAATGATTGAGATGGATGATCTTGAGGCGAAAAAGTGAAGTAGAGGTTGGTTCGATTGTCAAAAATATAATATAAGTTTAAAATTCCCTCCTAGATATTAGTTCCCTAATTAGATAGTAACTCCATATGGCACTAGTGCCCCTATTTTGGCATTAGTGTCCTCTATGCAAGACTATTTTGAGCTTCTAGATGCATAGTTTATAGATCTATAAGGCCTATTCCTACATACACAAGTTTAGAAACCTTATAGATGGCCTATTTTATCTATATTTATGATCGAACCATAATCCTCCTTATTTCCAAGGCATCTAGTTGATACAAGTAAAAAAGTGTGTTTGTTAGTGGAGTACGTTGGACATCCTCAACACCCTACTATGATGAGAACTGCCTCCATACTAATACTTAGAAGAGGGATCAATCTCAATGTAGTTATACCCACCTAAGCTATGTTGAAATTATAATTGAAGATATTATGATAGTTAACTTGAGTGTTTTGAATCTGCTTAAAAATAGAAATCTAAGTTAAGGAATGTTGTAGATGGTAGTATGCAAAAGTAGGGTAAAATAGGGATTTATAACCTTAATTGTGCACAATTTGTTCTAAGTTTGCATATGCAATTTGAATTTTATTTCCATTTATCATTATAGGGATAAAATTCATGTATATATACTATTTTGGTGTTTATGTGGGTGCTAAAAGTGGTCTAGGTTGACCCTAGGAGGTATAATGTTTGAAAAGATATCTATTTATGAAAAAAGGAGGGAATGATAGTAATACCAATATTGGGACACTAGTACCATGTGGCACTACTAACCTTATTATGTCACTAGTGTCCAAGTGGTAGAACCCTAGGCATTAAGGGCTAGGATGCAAAAATAAGGGTTTGGGACTACTTTAAGGATGACAAGGGATGCATGTGGCCTGCACGAAGGTTGGATAAGTGTGAAAATAGGCTCTTAGATAGATATAGGGATACTATAGGAATAATTAATCTCAAGTATCATTATTATCACTTAAGTTTCACTTTTAGGTGATTACACCATGTGTGTATCAAAATATAATAGAAATTAAGTTCATAGCTACATACTATCTAAGGGACTAAATGATGATATCTAAAATTCTAGATTGGGTACCCCCACACTCATCAAAAAATCTAGTTTACCTATAAAAAAATTGAATGACCAAAATTATTAAATGTCTTGGTGAATTGATAATCAATATGAGATGAAAAAAATTAATGAAAATAAGAAAAGGAATGAATAAAGCTAGTGGTATGTGAACCATGTTGTCACTCCTAGGAACTTTGGTACTAAAATTGAAGATTGATAAGTTTTAAAGGAAAATATGGAGCTTTAAGGGTTTTAATATAAAAACTTTAAATTGAAATGTTTTAAACTAAACCCTAAAAACTAACTTTTGTTTCTTGATCAAAGAAATAGAAATCTAGTTCTTCTTAGAAAATCTTGGTAGCTAATTATAAATAATGGTTTAAAATTATGAATTTGGTTGCAGAATATTTGATAGATGCCCCATTTTGAGGTGATTTATTTGTACCTATTACTTCATATCACTCATATCAAAATAAATATTTATTCACATCACAAGTTATCATATAAAAATAGCCAAATTTATCAAAATATCAGAAAGCATAGTGTAAACACATGTATGTAGCTATATAAATATATCATAATGTAAATCATGGTATAAATATATGACTCATGTTAGGATAATTAAGTGACCCATTTGAGGGTGGATATATTATGAATGAGGGGAAAATATATACCTCAATAGTATCTGGTGATGGATAAATATATGCCCTAATGCGAAAAATATGTAAATAAAAGTACCATTTGTATATATGCAGTATCTTAATATGACTAAGTGTATGGAGGACAATGTTATTCATTTATATTAAAAATATAGGATAAATAGACGCATGGGTATACCATGCCTCCATGGAAAATATATAAGTGATATTGTGTTATAATATTTGTGGGTATGATGAACCTAGTGACAACACAAATAAAATTAATTAAGCTCATGAGATAGGTGTGGGTATGATTCCCCCCAATGATAACTTATAGGTCATAGGATCAATAGTGATAAGGACAAAGGATGTACCTTAATATGGATAAGATATTACAATAGGTGTATCATGTGTGATAACTATAATGTGATAAGATGGAATAAGGACCTGAGTCATGTGAGCCCATCCCGATATGATCAATGTAGGATACATAAGATGTGTAAATAAAACTTTGTATAAGTAATATATGATAAATGATTCTCATGGAGAATGTATGGGTATGATTCTCCTAGTAAAAATAACTATGGTGGGTATAAAACAAATGAAAATAGTATCACATCCTTGATATAATAATATATTATCACTAAAATTCATGAAGAATATATAGGTATGATTCTCCCAATGGAAATCCATAGGTATTAAAGTCTAGGATTGATAATTCTCTATAGCATCTAGTGACATTGAATGGTTAATTCATTCTACAAAAGGAAATAAATAGGGATAAGTTCCATAAGGATATGGATAAGTATTATTACCCATTGTATAAATTTTCCCCTATTAGGGATATATATATATATATAAATGAAGCACACACATAGTAATGCAACCACATACAATATACATAATCATCAAACAAGTAGTGGCATGGACACAACATACCATAATGACTATAGAATACTCTATGGACCAATGTATAATAAATCAATAAGTAAAAATAATAAGCACAGATGATTAGAAACACATATATGCAAGAAATCAAACAATCATAGGGATTTTTATCAAATAGGAAATGTATCTATCAAATGTAACAACATAATGTATATATCAATGTAACATAGTACGCAAAATGTAGGAAATGTCAAGATATGTATAGTCATTATAATAATCACTATATGATAAATGGAAAGTAAGAAGGATAGAAATTGAGACCAAATGTAAAGAGATGCAAAAATATAAGGCATGCCACCAATGTGAGAATGCACTAAGGTATGAGCATAAATGTAGCTTCATAGATTCTATACATTTATGATCAAATGTAGCATGTATTTCATACATTTAATCCACTCAAATAATACCATGAGAATAAAATGTGTCACATGTATGTGTAAACTTATAACATGGGTATATAAACATGGTATGCATCAATGAGTTATTATGTAAAATATAAAGGCACATAAATTTTTGATTTCTCATATTTTTCCACATTTTTACATTTTATGTTTTTATAGAAGAATCCTACCCCCTATGTGGGAAATATATGGCCAATGTGAGTGTTAGTGTATTAAATAACTAATACACTATTATATGGGTTAATATGCATTATAATTACTTAACTTATAAATATGGATATGCAAAAACTATGTACACACTTATCCATATTTTAGTATTATACAAGATTATTAATTGAGTAATTTATTTAATTGAATTTTATTAATAATATGAAAGTATTATTTTAAAAATACTTGATGTGTAAGTAAATTAATCTAAAACACTCTAACCATAACCTTTTCTCTTAGGATATATAAGGCCAATGTGTAAGTTAGATCTATGGGCAAGATTTTGTATTGTAATGTTGGTATATTTATGAAAAAAAATTTAATCTAAGAGGTAGTATTGATATCTTGATAAATCATGTGTTTTACATTTATATAGTTTTTCTATTTCATACATGTGGGTAATAGACTTAATGTAGTTTATAATATTTTATAATTCTTCCAATGATTTCATAGTGAGTACAAGAACAATATGTACTAAAATATTTATAGCCTAATCAAGTATTTGAGTCATATGTAATATATGTATTTATGATTTGTATCATGAAAACTTAGGTAAGGTTCTATAGCATATGGATCATGGTGAATAAATGATTCAAGGAAATGTGATTCCCAAATAAGACAATGAGAATGAAGATCATGCATGTATACACAAAATGAAAAATAGGAAAATTAAATGTTAGAAAAGTAAAATAATAGGAGAAAAAACATAATGAAAAAATAAAACCCAAGTGAAAGATATCATGAAAATTCTTCAATCCAAAGAAAAATTACTGGTCAAAAAAGTATAAGTCAAATTGATGTAAAATAAAATTCGACCACAATGTCCCTAAAGTTAATTGTCAATCCATTATAATAGGTATATAATGTAAGTCCCATATAGACTATGAAATTAAAGGATTAAATTTTAATGTACAAGGTATGTTATCCAAATTTAACAAATGATAAAACAAAATATTAAAGTGTCAAAATGGTCCAAACTTTTATTTACACTTAGTGTATTATTAACAAAAGTATTATATATTTTGAACTAATTTCTTTGATGCATGGATATTTATAATTGAATTGAGTATGCCTTGGAGATGTAATATTAAATTATTTTTTATTTTTTGGTTGAACTTGATCTTTATGTAATTTTTTCTTAAGTACCCACTTAAGTTGTGTTGTAGATGTAACAAGATTCACTTTTGGAAGCTTTATTCCATTATTTAAATTTGTTCTATATATTTGGATTTTACTTATATTTAATTCATATTCAAATGCAATATTATTGTATTTAATTTTAAGTACTTATTTAATTTTTTATAACCATTATATCAATTATAGCATTCTATAATATTTTAATAGATGTCACTAAAAATATCATAAGAAATGTATGAAAACCAATTGATATAGGTATTATAATATGTCCTAATGATGTAGGTATATAACAAGTAGTGGAAAAATATTTTAGTTAAATCATCTAATTCATAACTAATTTGCTTAATAAATTCAATAATGCATATTTAATTTAAGTTTGTCATCATCAAAATTCCTTGTCTTTGTTGTTTGTCCATATAAACACTAATGACTAAAAGTTCCACATGTGATACATGGGTCCTTCTAAGATAATTAGGAACCATGATTATAATGTTGTGCAATTAGATGATAGTAATTATAATTTTTATTTATGTAATTTATTATTTTGCATAAGTTTTTCTACATTGGAATATGTCTTTGCAAATTTTGGTTTCTTAATAGATATATCAAATGGAATGTCATAACTATCAATAATATCTTGTATCCTATGTTTTAATGCATGGAACCTATATGATGTATGACCATTTATTCAATGATAATCATAAAATAATTTTGAATAAAATTTTCATGGTATATTAATCCAATCATGATTCCAAATAAAAGGTAAGAAAATCATGTCCTTATCAAGTAACTTTTTCAATATTTCATATTGATTATATTTAAGGTTTTCAAATTGCCATGGTCCACTAATAAAATACATAGGATTTGTTTCAATTCACTCTATGATTATCTAATGGTATAAGGTTTTTATTTATTGATGCATGGATAGTGTTGAGACTTGTATTTTGATGAATAGAATTACAATGTGAATCATGAATCTCATAACTAAGTACATGTGATTGTGAAAGTTTGTCCTCAAGTACCATGACCTCATAACAAACATGATTGAAATATTTTTAAGCATGAAAAATGAATTTATCCTTGAGAGGAGGCATAAGACTTGTAATAAATATATATTGTTTATCTATATCCATTAGATGATAAATAAAATAATGCATACTAATAATAAAAAATAGGTTAAAATTGACCTTAATGAAGGCATGGGATACGCTCAAATGTAACATATGGTCCATTATTATTGATTAAGTGTGATAGGAAATCATATTCCAAATTAAGAAATGTATGTAAGGAGCCACTAGGTAGAGTGTGAAACCAATTAAATCATGACCCATTAGGATTTTATGGAATGCATTAAGCAATGTTATATCATTAACACCATATTTCCTAAATTAAGTAAAAAAATACTTAAGATGCAAAGAAGGATTAAATAAAACTTACGAATTATAAAACCAAATATGAAAGGAGTAATAATAACCTTACATACTATAAGTTGATCATATTGAGCATTATAATTATCCCAAGAATCAGATACAATGGAATCTAAAGATAATTTTTTAATTGTATTTGTTATTCTCTAATTTCATGAATCATATTAATGATGTCATGGGTTGGTAAAAATGAAGTATGAAGGGGTTATTTCAAGAGTTTAATTTTATTATTTGTTTCAA
Organism: Torreya grandis; assembly: GCA_037957365.1. Taxonomy (NCBI): domain Eukaryota; kingdom Viridiplantae; phylum Streptophyta; class Pinopsida; order Cupressales; family Taxaceae; genus Torreya; species Torreya grandis. The sequence continues at coordinate 2,705,572 of JARHVA010001815.1, forward strand.
CAATAGAAGTAATAAGGGAACTATAGGTATAGATATAAAGAAAACAATCACTATAAAGAATATTAACATCATATATCACATAAGAATAATTAGATTGGATAATTATTTCATCATTTCCATAACTTGAGTAAAGGAAGAATGTTTTTGTAACACATGTTTCTGAACAATTTGAAAAATTCACTATTATGAGCATCTAAGGAAGGAGTACCTAGACAATAATTTTCAACATTTGCATTCAAATAATCATTTTTAATAGTTGTATTCAATGGATAAGGATAATAATTTTTGACATTTCATTTTGAGAAATAGTAAAAACACAAGACTTTTCAACATTTTCATTCAATGAAAGAGTAGGAATGAAATCAAAGAGTAGGAAAGAAATAGTAAGAACATAAGCATATTTTTAATTTTCATTCACATTAGATTCTACACAAGAATCAATATTGTATTGCATATATTGAGGTTTAAAACCAAACTTATATAGGATAATTTGCTTAATACAAACACATTTATCCTTATAAATTAATTTTTACATACCATTTAAAATTATATACTCAAGTGGGCTCAAATAAAAATAAACAACACCCAAGACATTTATAGTATTTTCATTTTCACATGGTTTAATAGGGTTGAAATTAATTGTTCTTAATTTTTATCATTATAATAATACTTTATTCATAATTATTCCAATAAAAACTATTATCATTCAAAATTAATGAATTAAAACATTTTCACTATCTTAAAACATTACATCAAAGAAATGGTCCATCATATGTACACTAAAGGATGAAAGATATACACAAAATGCTAGGACTAATGATATTACGATAATTAATAAAACCCTACATAAAATATATAAAAAACACCCAAAAAAAATAAATTCTATAGGGAAAGTGAGCATGAAAACCTAAGGTTGATTGGTACAAAAATTGAAAGGTTTCTCAAAATGTTTTAATTATTTTTCACACAATTTTAATTACACTATGTCTAACACATTGATCCTATTGCATAATAAAAATATATGTGTATAAAATAAATACAAAAATTAATATAAATTTGTCATGTATTAAAATATACATTTGAATATTCATATATTGAAAAAGGAGGCTGCTAGAGAAATACTAATGTTTTGACTTACCTGTGTGATTTTAAAGGATAAAAAAGTGGAAAATAGGTTTAGACAGTTGAAAAAAAATTGAAAAATTATTTTGAAATAAGTAAGTTTCATAAAATAACTATAATTGGTTTCTCACCAAATGTGATTGGATTAAAATCAACTAGGATCAGAATTAACCAACTAACTATGAACCATTGCTATAAAAGTGATATTTGTTCAGTTTAAGAACCTAAATGTTTGGGTTTCTTTGATAGAGGTAGATGATGGGGAATATTTTTTTATATAATATAATTATGTGTAGAAATTTTTGATTTGATTCTTATTTGAATTTAAAACTAATTTTTCATGATTTCATAAAATAGAATATGTGTAAGATTAGTTTTCCTTGAAAACCTCTTGAGGAGTTACAAATACATACCCCACACACTTAGAATCAAATATCAATGTATTTATAATGTTCTTGAGTTTTCCAAAACTAAAATTAGATAAAGGTATTTGCCTCCTCTCTATATGTAATTAAATACATCTATATGCTTTGTTATGACATTCTATTTGTACATGATGTGTTAGCATAAGGTAAATAAGGGACAAATTAAATAAATGTGCATATTACTTTATATAAAGTGAATAGATATTGATAATACTTTATAAATGAGAATGAGAGAGTTGTATTGTCAAATGTTTAATTGATGTGAATTCACATGGAGTGACCAAGGCTATATTTGTATATATAACCATAGATGATAGTGATAGGTGAAAATCAAGGTTTAAAGGACCAATAAGTCAAGGGGACCACATCAAGGGTTGAATATTACATAGGCTAAAATGCCAAAATAAAGTTTTGGAAATTTCATGAAAATTTGGGGTTGTACAAAGGAAAATGGATAATCAATCTCTTGGTTTTCAAACATTTTGGATTGAATGGAGATATTATCATTGACCAAAAGTAAAAAAATTCAAGTTGTAAGAAAATCAAAAGTCAAGCGATGATGGTATAGGTCCCATAAAAAGAAGAAAGTGTATTTAAAAAATATAAATGTATGCACATATACCAAGTGTGGTAAAGAATGAAAAAGATGCAATGGAAAAGGGTTTGTTAAAAAAATTAGGTGTCTACACCTAAAAAATTGTGAATCCACCCTTATCTAAAAATTATAACCATATTAGTTTCCAAAAATGATGTTAATAATACCCTTCACATTCATATCCATGTTAAATATTATATACACACAATATTTTTATAAACTTTCACTTACTAACACTTTTTCTCTTGAAGGAACTTGTTGAGTTTCATTCTCTCTAAGCACATGCCTTAAAGGGTGTACCAGAAAAGGGTGGGTAGACATTTGGTACTTCAAAAGATTTTTGGTCCCTATACCATTACTTAAAATCATTACATATCAATTTTATCCAACTCCCTAAGCAAATAAAACTCATTTATCTATTCATCTAAGCAATTTACCTTACAAAATTATCCCTTACTAAGAAAACACACTTTTATTCATTTTCTTACTATGTCATCGAGGTAAATATTATTAGAGAGTGGGCACATGTTACATAACTAAGTTGGCCTAATTGACCTAGTTTGATATCTAATAGATATCTTTACTGCTTAACAAAAACAAGCCAATCGATCTTATTGGTTAAATTCCTAGGAGGGTTACGGTTAATCCTTGGTTATAAATACAATCTTTACTTTAATCCAATATAGATAAACATTCATTTTCACATTGTTATAGCTCAAAATTTTGATAATCCTACACTTAAGGAGTCAATGCTTAGGGTTTTTCCTTGGAAGGAAGACGTTTTTCTTGTGGGAAAGTCTTGGATGCAAAATAAGAGACTTTTTAGTCGAGAGATAATTTATATAGCATGATCCTTACAAAGCCAAAATAACCTCTTGAAAATCACCATTGGATAAGGGAGAGATTGAGGCATGATAGGTTCATCCAAAGGTAAGTATTCCTAACTCTTATTATTTCATTTGGTAGATAGACATTTCACAAAGTAAAGGTTGAATGTTTAACTCCTTACTTAGTTTACCTCTACATTGACTTGAATAGAGTTCTCTTTTCTTATTATATTTTTTTTGTTGTTAACTATCCCTATTTGTGCCAAAAATTTAGTGAGCAAGAGGTTATATTTATTTTATATATTGTAGGCCTAGCTAGAGTTATTGCATCATGTTTTGGGTATTGAGAGATCCCTTGGTTAGGGGTCATGTCCTCACACACACACACACACACACACACACACACACACACACACACACACACACACACACACACACACACACACACACACACATACATATATACATAGACATATATACATATCTATATATATATATACATACATGTGTGTGTGTGTGTGTGTGTGTGTGTGTGTGTGTGTGTGTGTGTGTGTGTTTGTGTGTGTGTGTGTGTGTGTGTGTGTATATATATATATAAAATGAGTTGTTGGTAATATTACCTTGTCTGAGCTTATAATTCACTAAGTAGGATAAGTTGTAGATACATCCTTATTCATTGTATACTTTCAGGTGAACCTAACATGAATTTAACCTTTACATTGTTTATTTTTTTAATCACATAAACTAGATCAAGATGGTTGATCAAGTTTGATTTTATGAATACATGATTCTTCCTTAGCTAACTAGATCAAGCTGGTCAATCTAGTATTTTTATCTATTTTCATGTACATGATTTACAATAAATTAGATTTGGATGGTCAATCTAGTTTTATTCTTTTCTTGTAGGATTTCATTTTAACAATTAAGATACACCTGTTCAATCTAATATTATTTTTCCATTTTTTGAATTTTCACTTATAGTCAACTAGATCGAGCTAGTTGATCTTGTTTAGTTTAGCAGTTTTTTAAATTTTGAGTTTTTAACAAACAAGATAAAGTTGTTCAATTTTGTCTTATTTTAATATTTTTGAATTTTTAGCTTTTTACCAACTAAGTTGACCTAATTGATTCCATTTAACTATTATATTTTGAATATTTTTGCCTTTGTAGGACTAAATATTGCTTGGATGACCTAGTCAATAGAACTTCAACACTCTCAACAATACAACTAAATTGCCCTGGTCATTCTTATTCAATTTTTTAGGTTTTCTCTTGCCAAATTAGTAATTTAGTTTTTTCAATTATCTCAATTTTTCATTTTTGTTGCTCAATAAAATTAATCAGTGCTTCAAATTCCCATCCTATTTTTCTAGTTTTTTAGTTTGGTTAATACTATATTACACAATCAACTGGATTAAACTAGTTGGTTTAGTTTGTTTTGGCCTTTTTTTCATTTTCCTATAATTTAACTAGATCAAGATAGTCAATTTGGTTTGTTATGGCCCTTTTTTTAAACTATTATTTTTCTTCCCAAAATTCAACTAGATTAACTTGGCTAACTCCGTAGGACATGGACAACCTAGTATGGTTTCATATTACTATTTTTCTTCCCAAAAATCAACTAGATCAACTTAGATGATTTAGTTATGTAGGTGTTTGACCTATTTTTTTATCTCTATTTTGAGACACAGTTCAATAGGTGTCTAAATCAGTTTAGTTTATGGTTGACCTAGTTTGTTTTTCCTCAATTTTTGACACACTCTATTAGGTGGCTAACCTAATTTAGTAGGTGGCTGACCTAGTTCAATAAAGTAATAAATCCATAATTATATTTTATTTTTAGCTTCCAATTATTTAATAACATAGCATAATCAAGGATTAAGATTGGAATATCACTTATATTATCACTTCAAATGAAACTATTGAATTATTTCATTCATGTTTTCCTAATCCCAAAGTAATTACTACATGATGCAACCTAAATTTTGCATCCTCAAGGAAAACCAAATTTAATATAGTTGAGGTTATGAACCTTAGTTCTCCTCCTACTACCAATTTTGGTAATCTTCCACCCAAAAATACATCTAATATTACCAATATAGGGAATGTTCCTCCTACCAACACTAACAATTCTACCACTAGTATTCTTATTCCTCCCATTGATACTAATCAACTTATTCAATGAGTGAATAATATAAAAATCACTCATAGGAATAAAATGATGAAAATTCAATCTCATATATTTAAAATGGATAGTCAAATACCTCAAGTCATCATGACTCAACCAAATCATGATTTTGTCCCTCTTCCTCTTAAAGATGCCAATGGATATCTCATCCCTCAACCTCCTTTGCATAACAATATTCTTCACCATATTAAAAATGAAACTTTAGATCCATTAATTGTATCCATATATATTGGAAACATTTATCAAACTATTACATATTATCAAATTAAATATATTAATATGTTTCTCAAAAGCTTTGGCAATATTTATATAGAGTGGATCCAAACTAACACCTTTGGTACCACCAAGCTCCTTGCCAAAAAAATAATTGGTGATGCACTCAATGGCACAATAAAATTCATAGAAAATACATTACACAATTAGAGGATTTAGTAAATTCTCTAGTGAAGTAATTTAAACATAATGACCTTCCTAAAAATTACCTTAGCCACTTCAATGCCAGGCAACTTCCTAACGAATCTATTCACACTTACATCAAATGATGCAAGTATCTAGCTCACAAAGTGGACTATAACATGAGTGATGATAATATCTTAAAAATATTTATTACTATTCTTTAATATCCTCTTCAATATAAACTTTGGATGTTTTCCCATAAAAAATTAGAAGAATCCTTATATCAAGCAAAAAGGAAAGACTTTCTTATGACTCAATTTGAATCACCTCAAGAAACTACAAAGAAATATTTCTAATAATTTATCATGAAATTGATTCATATAAGACTCCCCAACCTAAAAAATCTAATTTAACCAATTTTAACCCATCCCACACTTTCTTAATCTTAGAATCACTTGATAATAAATTTCCACCCTCTAAACCCATGATCTTTGATCCTTCCCAACCTCCTCCAAAATGGTACAATCCTAATAAGTTTTGTTAGTGAAATTATATAATAGGTGAATGTCATGAGAATTATCACAATATTCATTGATTCCTACTTACCTTATTTCTCTATCCACATTTAAATATTTATACTCTTACACAACAATGTTATCAAGATATATTCAAGCCTTGCAAGCCCAATCTAAAGAATCACAATCACATTAACATCACCTACCTAGTGATCAATAAAAATAACCCTATACCTCCACCTAATATAATAATGTTTTGAAAACCATAGTTGATCCTTATTCATACATAAATAATAAAATGATAGCTAACATGAAAAATTGAAAATAGGTGGTTGTATCTATCACACCTTGACCTCTTAGGTCACATGAACCAAAGGAACACCTAGTTCACATGCCTACTGCAAATCACATCATAAATGGTCATAATTTAAAGTATAGATATATTAATACCTCTCTTTCACATCCTATATCAATCTTAACATCCTCAAAATCTGACATATCAACACATTTACCTATCTCCAACTACATCAGGAAGACAATTGATGCATATTCTAATTGTTTGAATTCACCTCCCTCCACATCACATGTTGGGGCATCTTGTAATTCCCATCCACATATCACTTAATAATTTGTGGATTATTTTTATTCCCATACCTACATAATATTACCATTTTGAGCATTCTAAAATTTCCACTCTTCTTCTACATTGCATAATAACAAATAAATTCAACTTCAACAATTTTTTGAGACACATATGTTTGTATTTCACATGATCATATTTGATATAAACATTATCATATATTTTGATTATTATTTTTGTCTCATGTTTCTTTGTTTTTGTGTGTTTTATTTAATATATATTCATTTTACTTACATCATTGTTTCCTTTGGTTTCTTTGGTTTTATTTCACTATACTGCCATCATTGTTTACTTTTTAGTTCATTGGTTTTATTCAATTTTATTTTCTTTCAACCTTTACTTCCCTTATGGTCTTAGGTATCACTTTAATTATTTTCATTTTATCACATTTATACCATTTTTTCCTTAGTATATTTATGAGTATTTGACCCTTATTTACCTTCCCCCTCTTTTGGGATGACTACTACTCTCATTAGTGCTTGTGGAAAATACCTTGTAGGTTAGTATGGATTCCATAGTGACATCTATTTTACCTCCTTATTATTATATATGTGCATATCCATAATTATATCACTCATCACATGGATGGATCTCTCATGATCCCTATATTTTCCTTATTTCCTTTCATTTGTGGCACATATAGGTTAGTTTTAAGTTTTCACACTTATTTATGGGAAAATATAGGAGTTTTTAGACATCATGATATTTAGGTCATTTGCTTTAGTGACCAAGCATAAGCTATGTTATGTTAATCACATATTTCATTCATGATTGGTTCTATGAATCCATAAGGAGGTGGAATAGAAAAAGAAAAAAGAGTTAAATCATAAAATAAACAATAGGAAATGATCAAAAGGTAAATATAATATTAAAATTAAGATCACACTAAAACACAATCTATATTTAGCACACATCTCATCTTAGTCTAATCTAAACTCCATAGTTGGCCTTATGATAGAGCTGAGGTCCATTGGTGTGTGGTAGGCCAATAAACTGGGGTAGGAGGTCTCATTATAGAATATATTATCTAGTGTAACCTACTTACTCACACAAGTACCTAATATTTATAGTAGATCAATGAATTTTTAAGGGGTCCTAATGATTGGGGAACACATTTTGGTAAGGTAGGTCTATTTTAATTCTCATGCATATAGCCTTCATATAATGATCTATGTACTTCAATTATTAGCCCAAGATTTGTGTTCATTAGTTAGAGTGTACTAATTACTTGATGTCAATAGTTATTAGCCTTGACCACTTGTCCAATGTATCTCATTCCTACTAAGGACTTCACTTATCATACATAGGAAATTGACATGCTTACATGTTTTTATTTATATATGACTTGACATGATTATCTTACATTTTGTCTTAAATTTTGTATTACATTTCAATTTCCATTATTTATGCTTTATTCATCTTCATTTTACATTCTTGTATTACATTTGGATTTATATTTTGCATTTTTAGTCATCTATGTTTTTTTTATATTCAATTTGACATGCTTATATTAAATGAGTTTACGTTTTACTTACTTACATATCTTTTTTATAATTTTATATAATTTATATTTCATTTACTTAAAATGGTTTACATGATTCCCAACATTATTTAGTCTATTTTACATTCCTTTTTGTCATTAATGTTTTACATACTTCCCAATATGATTTAGTGTGTTCTACATTCCTCTTTGTCATTAATGTTTTACATATTTCCCAACTTGATTTAGTGTGTTCTAAATTAATTTTTTTCATTAATGTTTTACATGATTCCTAATGTGATTTAGTATATTATACATTTGTTTGTCATCATTTTATCATTTACATGTTTAATATTTTGGTTCTAGCTTTGTCTTAACAATCTTGGCTTATCAATTTTATAATTAGTTTAACCAGTTTTGAGAGTTACTCATTGTTAATTTGTCCATATTACACATGAATTAATTTATTATATTATTAGTCTTGTATCCCTATGGTTTTTAAATTGTAGGTATTACACCCTCCATGATCAATATTAGGATATTTGCATGAAATCATTCAATAGAAAGGTAATTAAAGGTATGTATATGGTACTCTTAATTACTTTCATTTCATTTAATATTAATTTGAATATTTAATTTTCAATTAAATGAGTTACCATTTTGATATGTTATCTCTCCAATTACCATCCCAAGTTATACGCATGTGACACTTGATGAGCTTTAACTGTGTAAAATGTATGCACATAATATTTTTATAAACTTTATCACTTATTAACAATTTCTATTTTGTAAGAACCTATTGATTTTTAATATCTATGAGTTCACACCTTAAAAGGTACACTAAGAAAGGGGTGGATAGACCTTTGGTGTTTCATGAGTTATTGGTCGCTATACCATTACCTAGAATCACTATAAATCACTTTTATCCAACTCCCTAATCAATTAAAACCCATTTATCTACTCCTCCAAGTAATTCACCTTCAAAAATATCCCCTAACTATGCAAAAACCATTTTATTCATTTTCATACTATCTCAACTAGGCTGATATTGTTAAGGATTAGGAACACATTATAGAATTACATTGGCTTGATCAACCTAGTTCGATTCCTAACATCCATCTTTCCCACCTAACAAAATCGATAAGATCGATCTTGTTGGGTAAATTATTGGGATAGTTTAGGTCAATATTTGGCTATAAATACCACCTTAACTTCAATAAAATATAGGTAAAAATTAATTTTTACATTGTTATACCTTAAAATTCTATTAATTTTACACTTGAGGAGGCATTGTTTAGGGTTTTAAATTGGAATGAATAAACTTATCTTGTGGTAAAGTCTTGGATGAAAAGTAGGAGTATTTTTAGCCTATAACTAATTTCTATAGTGTGGTCCTTAAAAATCCACAAAAACCTATTACAAATCACCATTGGCCAAGGGAGAAATTAAGGCATGATAGGTTCATTCAAAGGTAAGTATTTTTAATTTTTACTCTATCATTTGGTAGATAGATATTGCAAAAAGTAAAAGGTTGAATGCTTTACTTTTTTCTTACTTTACCTCTATGTTGAATTGAGTAGATTTATCTTTGCTTGTCATATGTTATTTTTTGTTAACTATCTCCCTTTGTGTCACAAAATTTAGTGAACACTATATTATATTTATTTTATGCATTTTATGCCTAGGTAGGGTTATTACATCATATCATTTTCTTAGAGGCTTTGAAACCCTCTCTTTTAGTGTTGTGGAATAAGAGATCCCTTGGTTAGGTTTAATGAATATGAATTAGACATGTCCTAATATAAATAGATATATCATGAGTTTTTGGTAATATTACCTTCACCAAGCTTATAATTCACCAATTACGATAAGTTTTGGATATATCCTAATAAATTGTATACATAACTAAGATTAGATTTTTTTCACAATAAATCCTTACATAAAAATGATTACATAAATTGTAAATATATTCCATGTTCTACTCAGTAATGGTGTCCATAAATCATACTCATCCAATTAAGGTGGAGTGGTGACATATTTAATAGCATCATGTAGTATATAAGGTGCCATGATAGCCAATTGTTAAAAAAATACTTTATATGATTCCCCTTGACAAAGTCATCTCATTTAGTTTGTTCTATTATGTCACATTCCATATGTGAATCTTTATGAGTATAGGCATAGGTGTGATAAACTAGATTTTAATTCTTTGAATCCCTTATATTACTAGGGGTAGTACCACTTTTAAACTACAACTACCTTATAGAATTATTTGAGGACAATATATCTATAACCAGGAAAATATTTTTTCACAATAAAATGCCTAATGATGAAAATGAAGTGAAACATGTTTTTTCATCCCAATTTATACCCATCACTAACATAAAAATTTATAATTTAGACATGAAGATGAAAATACATACAACCCAATGAAAAAAAGAGTATATGAATTGGCATAGAAGAGTTGACATAATAAAATAATATTTGAAAGATAGAAGATTTATCACATTAAAATAAGATCTGACACATAAAAGAGTTAACATAATAATAAGAATTGAAAGATAGAATATTTATCACATTAAAATAATATTTGACACATAGAAGAGTTGACATATAAAATATAAAGTTAGAAACATTATTATAAACTATATATTACATCTAAATAAATTCACTTAATTTTTTTGATTATATTGAAACTATAACTATGTTCCTTACTGGATAAGTTATTCTAATTTTTTTAATTTATTTTGTATGTAACTCTTATCAAATTCTCATTAATTGTTTTCCTTCATTGTACTCCTCATCATTATATATTGACACCATTGGATCTTTGGTTATATATCCTAAATAGCATACCATTAAAAATATAGTTTGTAGAGGGGAAAGTAGGATACTTCTCAGCATTTTGGGGGTCATTTATAGTCATGTAGTTATTTTCAAACTTCAATGGTCTTCGATATTCGTATATGACAAAGGTTCCAAATATTTAATTATGGGAGTATCATATGGGTTTGATGGAAGAGGTTAAATTATTACATGAATTTAAATAATGTTACGGCCTAGTTAATTCCTCATGTTCTTTGGGTGTTTGAGTTATATATGTAGCATGATAAATAAATCTATCCCCTTCCCTGAACATCCATAGTTTTTGTATAATTTTTGGGTAATTTATGATTTAAATTAACTAAGCATTAAAATTCATTTGGTAGGTTTTATATGCACAATACACATGAATGGGTTGATAGGAAATGAGTTTATAAATAAATCAAGTCATAATTATGACATCACCCAAAAGTATACAAAATGAAATGTAATTATACAATAAAATCATTATAATAGTGTTATGGACTAATATTTTTCTCATTCAAACTAGAGTTGAGATTACCCAAAATATATATTGCCAAAAATACTTAATCATAAAATAATAATTAAATAGAGTTAAATCTAGATTGATCTTACATACCTACACACTAAATAATTTTATAAATTGAAGGGTTACTTTATAATAAAAAACATATACTCGGGGTTCATTATACCACTTGAGACTAAAATGTTTTTGTACCATTTTTTGATAAAGACTAGTTGCATTCACATATAGTCTCATCGATAGTCGGTGACCTTGAATATTAACTTCAACTTAATGTTCTCCTTTTTCATGTAGTTTGTAGGATAGAGTTGAATAGTTTTGAATTTATATACATATTATTCTCTATGGTAAAAACTTGGCTATATCCTGTGTCATCTCAATATCTACCCTTAACATTTTTACCTTGTGTTCCATGTCATTATATGCATCCTCATTCTTGATGCCTAACTATATCATATTTTGAGAGTAATGTAAAGAAATACATAGAGTCATCCAAACCCATTATATTTTACCTAATTTTACCACCCATTAGTAAATTAGGATGTTCATGAAACATGCCACCACCCTTTCCTTGACTAGGAAGGACCGAAGAATAGTTAGTTGTCTTCTCTAGCACCACCTTAATAGATAACTACATTAAAAAAACATGATCTATGTCTGTGATTAGAAGTATGTCCATATGTATGGAAATATTGAAAAAAAAAAATAACACTAGAATTCATCATTTTTGATGTTTTTTTATTGTGAGAACAATTCTAGGTTTTGTTCCTTTCAAATACCCATACTCAGACATAATCACATCCTTATTATTATATACTAAATATTCAACCTCCTATGTATTAAATACCCCAACATAAATGATAAATTATCAACACACTCCAAGTACAATAATCCCTCAATATAAATAACCTAAAATTTAATATTAACCATAATATTTAAGGACTAAATGACATGAAAATGATAGATTAAATTTAAATTTGTAGACCTTTCTTTAGGTTATCTTCCATGTATTTGATTTTTTGTTAAAAAATGTAATATATTTTCTTATCATGGTTGAGGTTTATGGTCATTATTTACCATCTTTAGAATAAATTAACAAAAGTGGAAATTTATTTTGAACCATTTATTCTCTTTCCTCTTTGTCATGTTTGTTAATGTGGAAGGATTGTTGGTATTTCATGAGACATGTCACCTGATTCAAAATTTAACAAATTCATTTACATTATTTATATCCATGTTTAAATTGTTTATTGTGGGCCTAATTAATTTATACTTGAAAAAATCCATTCATTTCTACTTGAAAAATCCATTGATTTATAACCACCAAAGCATGTGCACTTGAGAATTGTAATGTTTAAAATATACCTTTGATTTCAAAATGAAACCATGAAAATTACATATGTTACAAGAAAATGACTTAAAAACCTCAATTGATGTTAAACATATTCTTAGATTTAAAATTATCAACTGAAACATACTAATTTGCCTAATATCAATAATAGGCTTTGTACTCTTAGAATGTGGGAATAAAGATGACTGGTATTGCTTAGTTGATTATTCTCATCAATATCTTCCATAATTTTCCATAAACATGGTTAAAATTTCCATAACACATCCTCTAATATTGTAACTATATATCCCTAATGCCAAAGTTAGATCCATTGTAGTTCATGTGTAGTGTGAATGGAGTAAACTGAGTAAGGAATTAAATATCATCTTCCATACATGTGAGATGCAACTACATGCAAATTTTTATAGGCCTTATTTTGGTACATGATGTAATGGATGTCCTTGAGAAATGATAAATTGATGTAGATTATGCCTAGACTTGAGAATGAATGACTATCAATAGATTGGAAACTTATTAGAAAACTTGATGATACTTATGATAGATTTTTTTGGATCAAAATATCATATTTTAAAAAGATTATAAATGATTTGTATATATAGGATTCTCGTGTTTTATTTAAATACCTATTAACATGCAAAAGGAAAAAAAGAAAGGTAAAAAACTAAAAAAAGAATACAAACATCAAAATGATGTAACTACAGGAAAAAGGGTGATGTTTTCATTAGAAAAAAGATGAGGAGAGGACATAAAACATAGGCTCATAGGAAAAAAATGAACAAGAACAAAATAAAAATAAAATAAAAGAGAACCAAAATATTTCACAATTAATAAGGAGAGATATAAAAACACAAAAACATGCACCAATAAGCCTTGATTTCAAGATGACGAGTCACATATATAAAGTATTACTAAAAATATTGAAATAACAAGGCTTATACCAAAATTATGTGTCTATATAATTTATTTTATTTGATTGGTTTATGTTAGTGTTTCATGTGTGTGTTAAAGTAAAATGATATATAATTTAATTTTACATAACAACAATGGACATTTTACAATAAGCAATCAATGACATATATGCCCATTGTGATTATTTTAAAATTTAAACTAAAATGAGAATAGAAATGAATACACTACTTTATATGTGAACTAATTATTATAGTAACTTAAATAATAATTCCCATTATTCTAATTTTTGATTAATTTTTTATATGATAAGTGATAGACATAGAAACCAATTCTCTAAGATTTTTGTGAACCTATTAATTGATTAAGGAAGTAGATTTTTTTTTCCTAAAGTACAATTGCTCAAATTTTTGATTAGTAGCCTTTACTAAAGTAGTGGTTGAAAAATGATATGAAAATTCTCTATCCAAACTTTTATTAGTATCCTCCACTCAATATATTCTAAAATATGTTTTGAAAATTCTATGATATTCACCCATTTTAAGTTGAGGGATTAACTAAAATGTGCTTGTAATCACTCAGCTTAAAATAATAGAGTCATAAACACCATGTGTAAT